>QRFJ01001273.1:333194-461101 GCA_006176705.1 Cocos nucifera
TAAGTGAGCGACGGCATGGAGAAAATGCCGTTAACTCGACAAGAACGCATTCAGGTCGGTAGCTTCCAATTAAAAACCAGTCGGTCGTCTGTGCCAAACTTACCTTAGACACCAAAATGTTGAGTCAGAACCAATTGGGTTAGCCTATAATCCAGACCTTAACCTCTGAGCCATAATTAGGTCTTGCTTGATCGTGACTCGACTTGACCCAGACTTAATCTCATTAGGCTGAGTCAATTTAAAGCATTGTTGATCCCTCTAACCAACTCTTGATCGGTTTGATCAACCGCATTAGACCTAATTGAGCTACCCAACGCCCAGAACCCAGTATTATGAATATGTCTTAGATCTGAAATTCTCAAATTTACCTAATTGATATTCCATAAACTTAATTCTTAATTAAGTGGGTTCATAAAAAATATGCACAATAATCCTAGGGTTTCAGGATCTAGGGTTTTGCAGAAAGTAAGTTTTGGTGTGTCTTGATTAAGGACAAACCGCAGCACCCCTACACATCATAAAGAACACCCACTCGAATGGGGAAGAGAGGCCTTTAAACCCTTTTTCTTCTTATGACCGGACGGCCAAGGGACGCCTTAACAGAATTAAACATTCAATACTACAAAACATATAGATCTATATCATTACTCTCATATAAAATAGATCTAACATGGCATATTTTGCATACATCTCATTATCAAATCATCATGTTTCAGATCTAAATTATCACATAATTAATCTGAAAAATTAGATTTAAACTTGATCTATCAAAATAATTCTAATCTAGAAATTATGTAGAACTATTCTACAACTAGTCTAGCATGCATTCATCATATCTCATTATGATATTTAAATTAAATAATTTTTATTTGCTGTTTATCAGATGTTATATAACACTTATAATATCAGAAAAGTAAATAAGAAGATCTAAAATATGATTTTAATCATATTAAATCAAAGACATGCAAAACTATTCTATAAAACTATTCTATACTAGAACTAGTCATGCATATCTTCATGTTCTTAGATCCAAATCATTTAATTTTAATTTTTGATTCAGATCTGATCACATCTCATGTGACATCTTAAATCACTTATTTTCTAATTAAAATATAAAATTAAAAATCGATCTAAACATTTTTAGAACCATGGCTCTGATACCATTGAAGGGAAATCCTGATTTTCCCTGCCAGGTTTGTTCAGATCTGATAATCAAGAGATATATTTAAAATTTTTCTCTTGATCTATCAGATCAGATGCTTTCAGATCTATTCTTACTTATTTTTAATAAAAATTAAATTAAAGATAAATTAAATCAAATTTTTACCTGAATGAGGTAATCCTATTACCCTGTAGATGATCCTGATTGCAGCGGAAGGTTCTGGATTAGCCACGCAAGCGCCTGGCCTCAGGTATCCACTCGGGTGGATCTGGAGACCTCTTCTTCTATCACACCTCCAAAAATCAGATCTGGATCTGATCTGGAGGATCTTCAAAACTCTTTTGAAGATCTGCAGTCGTCTCTTGCAGCAGCGCAGCCTTCTTGATTTTTATCTCCTTTCTCTTGATCTAATCGCACCAACCAGTCCAAAAACACTTTTGGACGTGGAGAGCAAGGGAAGAGAGAGTATGGCATGGAGAAAGGGGAGGAGGCAGCCTTGGGCGTGGGGTTCTCTTGATTGATTTTTTCACTTGGGCGCTGGGTATCTTATTAAGACCTCTGTGATCCAATCTCTTCCTCTCACCAATCACAACCCTTTGTGAAATCAGATCTAAATCTGATTTGGTTGGAATAGAGCCCCTGGATTCCTCTTGGAGAGGCTTGACCAGTCAACTGGATTCTTAGAGAACTCTATTGGAATCAAAGGAGTGGAGTCCTTGTCAACAAGGACTCCAGGCGCTCTACTTGGGCTCACGCACCCTTGGCGTGCGCCCTTCTCCTTGCCAGGTTCTGGCAGGGGACAGCCCCACCAGCTCTCCAATAGGTGCATGACATGTGGTCAAAAGTCAAAGGGATGGTCAACGTTGACCAGTCAAAGGTAGACTTTTTGACCCAAGTCAAGAACAAGAAATGGCAGGTGACAAAAATGGCAGGTAATGTCTTACAAATAAGAAAACCTATTCTGACTTGGACAACCTCAGTCAGACCATATGAAGGCCTCTGATTGGAGCACAACTCCTTTGGCTCAGTCAGGACAACTTATTTTGATAGTAAAGAGAACGTTAGGTTCAATCGAGTGCTAGCACGATTTTCCTTGAACCTAAATTGAATCTCATTCAGATCAATTGAACTAGATCAGTTCAATTGATGATCACCAGATCAAACCCTTTGTTTGTGTTGACCCAGTTAGGTTCATTCTGTATGGTAATGGGAGTATGTCATGATCTCTATCATAGACATCATCGAAACTCCTTTCGATGGATCAGAACTCTTCTGATTACGACAGCTAGAATGATCGATCATCTAAATCATTCTAATTGCTCCCAAAATCCACCAGTGACACCTAGCAGTATATGGTGGCAACCCATCAGAGCTGAATGGAACCTCTTGGTGCAGCTACTTTGTGATTTAGTTCTTCTTCTTGAGCCCCGATCAGATTAGGGTTAAGGTGAACTCGTCAAACCCTAGTCTCTGTCATATGATGTAATCATTCGATTCGAGTCCAATGTGAAAATCTAAATAGAAACTCTTTCTATTATTTCACTCTACCATGGCCATGGGTTTGGACTTGATTCTCATGATCATCATAGGGCTACTCCTCTACCACCGAGGTAGATAGATCCCATCTTGATGCAATCCAGTTCCTACAATGAACATGTCAAGCCAACATCACCTCAGGTTCCATATGGCTGGAGACAAGTAATGGTGTAGTCAAACTATACACCCTCAAGGTGAACTGCCGATGCATCTAGGTCAAAGAACCAGACACACTACTGCAGCATCGAGTCAGTCATTGACGAGAAGGTAGACTCCCTAATGACTACTCGAGTGGTCAGCTCAGTGCCCTCGTTCTCTAACGAGTACCTGTACTCTCGCTCCCGGTGTCTCCACACCGTAGACTCAAGACTCATCTACTAAAGAGAAGCGATCGTACACCAACCTTCCGGATCAATCACCATCCTCGTGATGATCCTATGGTTGGGAGCTGTTTATGAGTTAATAATGATTATTCATGTCTTAAATTTTCAACTCTTGAAAATATGAATTATCATTACCACTTAACTCAAAGGATGTATCACAGACACTAAATACACATGTGTGATAGAAAATAACCCATTTCATTAATTATAGTCAAAATTACAATTTTGCCCCTAGAAGTGTATTACAAGTGTCAGCCAATTCTGGCTTCTAGGGCACATATATCTAACATAGGGTTCCCTCTAAAAAAACTGTTCTATAGTCCATGAGAGATATGGCACGGTAAAGAATCATGGTCTGAGTCATCTCAGAATTTGCGGGTTCGTCTTGGCTCATGTCCAAAAGGAACACAAGCGGAACAAGTTAGAGTTTAGGTCCTTTAGAGCTCGATTCATAGGGAAGTATCCTAAAGAAAGTCATTAGGTATACTCTATTTCTACATTGCCAGAAGACCACAATGTGATTGGTGAGTCGCGACATTGCCATATTTCTTGAAAAAATAGTTTATTCAAGATAGTGGCATTGAGAAGCATATTAAGCTTGCATGAGAAAGTACTCATAGTGGAAAGAGTAAGACCAAGTGACCAAATCAGGTTGAGCCAAATAATGAACACTATCCTCCTCCACCTCGTTAGATCGGAAAGAGTTTCCTCCCCCTGAACAGATACTTAGTATTATTTCAAAGGATGTAGAGAAAAATATTCCTCATAGGTAATGGTGCTCATGGAGATGATCCCAAAACCACACAACGGGCGATATCAGATATCGACTCCGAGAAATGGCTCGAGGCAATGAAGTCAAGAATCGGCTCGATGCAGCTCAAATTCAAAGTCATGGACTCCTTGGAGATCCACCAGAAGGTAAGTAACTATTTGGGCTGTAAATGGATCTCAAGAGAAAGATTGGGGTGCAAGATTGGAATGTGCGAGACATTCAAGGCTAGGACTGTGGCAAAGGTCTTAATAGTCAACGGCAGAAGGCACTTGACTATCAGGATATCCTTTTTTCTACGGTAGCTTATGCTAAAATCCATCCGACATTGCTTGCCGTAGCAGCCTATTTTGAATTATGAAAATATAGCAAATGGACGTGAAAAACGGCATTCGCTACATTGATATCCTTCGAGGAAGGATATCTTATATGCGAACAGCCCTGAGGTTTTCACATCCAGTGATATGATCACAAGGTTTGGCAAGCTGCAAGGTCCATATTATGGACTAAGCAAGCATCCTCGGAGTTGGAAACTGCGTTTCAATGATGTGATCAAGTAAAGTTTGGTGTTCCATCAAAACGAGGAGGAACCATGTGTGTGTCAAAAGGGTTCAGTGAGGAGCAGCTACTGTCTTCCTCGTATTGTACATGGGATGACATTCCTCCTGTATTGAGAATGACTATTCCCATGGTGACATCATTGTCAACGATGTGGTTGTCCAAGGAATTTCCATGTAAAGACCTAGGTGAAGCATCCTTATGATTCTAGCATTAAGGTATTATAGAGATAGACCGACTAGGATGCGTTAGGACTTTCACAGACAGATGTCATAGAGGAAGTTTTTACTAGAAGAGGTTGTAGTATGGAAAACTTAAGAGGGGATTAATACCTTCCAGAATGGTATTCATCTTTCCAAGAAGATGCTGCGCCCAGCACACCTGAGTGGAAATAGAAACGCCATGAGCAAGATCCCTTATGCTTCTGCAATAGGGAGCTCATGTATGGCCATTGCTAGTACACGACCTGATATAGCCCATTGCTGTGAGTGTCACAAGGACAGATAAATCAGCTCAAATCCAGGGTGAAGAACACTTGGATTCTGTGAATGTATCCTTAAGGTACTTGAAGAAGAACTAAGATATGAATGTTGGTCTTTGGTAACGGAGAACTCCAGAGTTCAAGGCATACACAGGCTCGGACTTCAATGTCCGATATAGCATGATTCGAAAGTTGACATTTGGCAGACTGTTTGTGGCTTAGAAGAGTTCCAAGCAACGGTGATACCATCTCCATCCGCGATTACCTTTGAAAAGGTTACGTTGAGATCAGAGAGTCAACTCCGCAGATAATGTGGCAGACCCACTTATAAAGCCGTTAGGCCAGCAGAAGATCGAGCCACCTTGAGAAGATTGGGACTTAGACTTGTAGCCAATTGGCTTTAGGGATAAGTGGGAGATTGTTAGTATATGTTGCCCTAGAAGCCAGAATGGCTGACACTTGTAATTACACTTCTAGGCGGCAAATTTGTAATTTTGGACATAATTTAATGAAATGGGTTATTTTCTATCACACATGTGTATTTAGTGTCGTGATACATCTTTTAGTTAATGTAATGATAATTCATATTTTCAAGAGTTGAAATTTAAGACATGAATAATCATTATTAACTCATAAACAGCTCCGACCCATAGGATCATCACGAGGATTGGTGATTGATCCGGAAGGCTTGGTGTGTACGATCGCTTCTCTTTAGTAGATGAGTCTTGAGGTCTACGGTGTGTGAGACACCGGAGCGAGAGTACAGGTACTCGTTAGAGACGAGGGCACTGAGCATGACACCATCGAGTAGTCATTAGGAAGTCTACTTTCTGTCAATGACTGGACTCGATGCTGGGCAAGTAGTGTGTCTGGTTCTTTGACCTGAGATGCATCGGCAGTTCACTTGAGGGTGATATAGTTTTGACTACACATTACTTGTCTCCTAGCCATATGGAACACCTGAGATGTATGTTGGCTATAGCATGTTCATTATAGAACTTGATTGCATTAAGATGGGATCTATCTACCGTCGGGTGGTAAGAGAGTAGCCCTATGATGATCATGAGAATCAAGTCCAGAAATCACATGGCCATGGATAGAGTGAAATAATAGAAAGAGTTTTCTATTTAGATTTTCACATTGGACTCGAATTCGAATGATTACATCATATGACAGACTAGGGTTTTGACGAGTTCACCTAACCCTAATCTGAATCGGGGCTCAAGATAGAAGAACTTAATCCACCAGGTTAGCTGCACCAAGAGGTTCACATTCAGTCTATGATGGTGTTGCCACCTATATACTGTTAGTGTCACTGGTGGATTTGGGAGCAATTAGATGATTTAGATGATCGATCATTCTAGCTGTTTGAATCAGAAGAGTTTGATCCATTCGAAAGGAGTTTCGATGATGTCTATGATGAGAGATCATGACATATCCATTACCATACAGAACTGAACCTAACTGGGTCACCAACAATAAGGGTTTGAATCTGTGATCATCAATTGAACTGACTAGTTCAATTGATCTGAATGAGATTCAATTAGGTTCAAGAAACATCGATGCTATGCACTCGATGAACCTAACGTTCTTCTTTTACTATCACAAATAAGTTGTCCTGACTGAGCCAAAGGAGTTTGTGCTCAATCAGAGGCCTTCATATGGTCTGACTGGAGGTTGTCCAAGTCAGAATAGGTTGTCTTATTTGTAAGACATTACCTGCCATTTTTGGTCACCTGCCATTTCTTGTTCTTTGACTTTGGTCAAAAGTCTACCTTTGACTGGTCAAATGTTGACCATTGACCCTTTGACTTTTGACCACATGTCATGCACCTATTGGAGAGCTGGTGGGGCCTGTCCCCCTGCCAGAACCTGGCAAGGAGAAGGGCGCACGCCAAGGGTGGCGTGAGCCCAAGTAGGAGGCGCCTTGGAGTCCTTGTTGGACAAGGACTCCACCTCCCTTTTGGATTCCAATCAGAGTTCTACTAAGAATCCAGTTTGACTGGTCTTAGGCGCTCTCTAAGGAGGAATCCAGGGGTCTCTATTCCAACCAATCAGATTTAGATCTGATTTCACAAAGGGTTGTGATTGGTTGAGAGGAAGAGGAGTTGGATCACAAGAGGTCTATAAATAAGACCCTGCGCCCAACCCTAATTCTAAGTGAAAAGTGAATGCAATTGAGAAACCCCACGCCCCAAGGCTGCCTCTCCCCTCCTTCTCCACGCCATAGCTTCTTCTCCCCTTGCTCTCCACGTCCAAAAGGTGTTTTGGACTTAGGTTGGTGCGATTCAGATCAAGGAAATGTGATCAAAATCAAGAAGGCTGCGCTGCTGCAAAAGGACGACTGCAGATCTTCAAAAGAGTTTTGAAGATCCTCCAGATCAGATCCAGATCTGATTTTTGGAGGTGTGATAAAGAAGAAGAGGTTCTCCAGATCCAACCCGAGTGGATACCGATAGAGGCCAGGCGCTTGCGTGGCTAAGATCCAGAACCTTCCGCTGCAATCAGGATCATCTACAGGGTAATAGGATTACCCAAATCAGGTAAATTAAATTTGATTTAATTTATCTTATTTTATTTTATTTATTAAAATAATAAGAATCTGATCTGAAACATATCAAGATCTGATTGAGATTAAGAAAAAATTTTTGAAATATATCTCTTGATCTAATCAGATCTGGACGAACCTGGACCGGGAAATATGGATTTCCCTTCACATACCCTCTTCAACTACCTTCTAGTTTTAACTTAGTGTTAAAAGACTATTATTATGTGCCTACAACAAGAAAAAATTTGATTTCTATTTCTTGCCTTGCATTAGAAGGCTATATAATTAGTTTTCTTAAGGACCATTGTAACATTCTTTATGAAAGAAATAAGATTGCAAGTGGTTTCGTTATTAACGGTCTTTATCAGTTACATATTGATGTATCTATTTTTAATATTGAGCAAAATGTGAATACCACGAAATGACCTAGGGATAGTCCAAATGATAGGTATCTATGGCACCTAAGATTAGGTCATATAGCAAAAGATAGGGTTAACAAATTGGGCAAAGCTGGGCTATTGAGTCCGTTGACTTTCGAGTCATATCCAATTTGTGAATCTTATCTGCATGGCAAAATGACTAAGCTCCCTTTTGTAGGACATGGGGAAAGGGCCACAGATCTTCTTGCCCTAGTATATACTGATGTGTGTAGCCCATTTGGTATACCGACTAGAGGCAACTCTATCTACTTTATAACCTTTATCAATGATTTATCTAGGTATGGATATGTGTATCTTATGAGACACAAGTCTGAAGCTTTTGAAAAGTTTAAGAAATTCAAACATGAAGTAGAAAAGCAAATAGAAAAATCCATTAAGGTTCTTCGATCAGATCGAGGAGATGAATACCTTAGTCATGAATTCCTGGACTATCTCAAGAAAAATGGCATAGTCTCTTAATAGACTCCACCTGAAATACCTCAACTCAACGAGAATTCAGAATGGAGAAACTGGACTCTATTAGATATGGTCCGATCCATGATGAGCTTCACAGACCTTCCTAATTTTTTTTGGGGATACTGTTTGTTAACTACAATATACTTACTAAATAGGGTTCCTTCTAAAATCATTCCTACCACACCGTATGAGATATGGCATGGTAAGAAATCAAGTCTGAGTCATCTCAGAATTTAGGGTTGTCCGGCTCATATCAAAAGACAACAAGCGGATAAGTTAGACTTCAGGTCTTTTAGAGCTCAATTTATAGGATATCCTAAAAAGTCATTAGGATATTATTTCTACATTCCAGAAGATTATAATGTGATTATGAGTCGACATGCCATCTTTCTTGAAAAATAGTTTATTTAAGATAGCAGCATTGGAAAGCAGATCAAACTCTCTGAGAAAGTCTCATAAGAGCAACGAGCTAAGGACCAAATGGAACCAAATCAGGTTAAGCCAATCCAGTCACTACTCCCTACACCTCATAGATCGAAAAGAGTTTTCCATCCTCTTAAGCTTCTAGGGCACATATATCTAACAGTTGTTGTCCTAATTAGTAGCCTATCATTTGATCGTGCACCCATTTAAGGACTAATCGATAAATCCTCTCTTCATCAAAACTAAATAGTCCTAAGAACTTTATCAGAATAATGAAGTTCATTAGAAGATGTAAACTTATGATAAAAAAGATGTCAAAATATTTTTATTAATTAATAAATTAATTATAATTATAAAATAGCATAACCATCAACAGACTGATGATTGGCTTTGAAACATAATTCCCAATAGTTGCTGCTTCTAGATCTATCTTTAGATTAATCTAAAATTATTTTTTATGATCTGATTATTTGATTTTTAGATGTTACATAGGATGTAATGAGATCTGAAATAAAAAAATTGCATGTTTTAAATATATATGTTTGACATAAACTGTGCATTCTCTAGTCTAGATCTGTTGTTCTAGGTCATAATAGTTTTCAAATATATGTTAGATTAGATCTAATTTAATTTTTTATGATTTAATCATTTAAGTTTTAGATGTTACATTGGATGTAATCAGATCTAAAATATAAGGTCTAATTTAAAATTTTGATATATGTGATATAGGCAGCATATGTCTAGACTACATCTCTAGTTTAATCTCATAGTCTAGATCAAAAAATTTATGAAATATTTATTTAGTTTTTTAAAGAGTATTTAGTTAGATTAGTTAAATTTTAGATATTATATATGATATAATTAGATCTGAAAGCATAAGATGTATTTAAAATTTTCATATGTATGACATATGCAATGCATGTCTAGACTAGTTCCATAGATCTATGCCATGAGTAGTCTAGATTAAAACTTTTTATTATGAGATCATTTAAAATTTTACTTTTAGATATTATATCAGATGTAATCTGATCTAAAACATAAATTTAAATGTTAAATTTAATACATGAGATGTATGCAAAATATGTATAGATTAGATCTTAAATCATGTAACAGTTATATGCTTTAGATCTAACAGTTTTGTAGTATAATTCATATTTCTGATTATGGCATTCCACTTGGCCATCCGATCATAAGAGTAAGAAAGATTTAAAGGCTCTCTCTTTCCACTCGATAAGGTGCTCTTATGGTGTGTAGGGGTGCTGCCGTTTGCCCTTAATCAAAAATCGAAAACTTATTTTTCTACAAAACCCTAGATCCTAAAATCCAAGGATTTTTATGCATGTTTTGCTATTGAACCCTTGGACTTAATTAAAAATTAAGTTTATGAAATTAATTAAATCTAAAAATTATAAATTTTTAGATCTAAGATACCTTCATAAATCATGGGTTCTGGTGTGGGTAGCTCAATTAGGTCTAGCGGTTGATCAAACTGAAAGAAGAGTTGGTTAGGTGGGATAAGAGTGCTTAGATTTAACCAGCCTAATTGGTGCAGACACCAGAGCCACTAAAAGTTGGCAACATAATTTAGATTCAATTTGAATTAAAGAAATCATATTAGAATAACTCTACTTCAATTATTTTGTTCTTGTCCTTTTGATTTAATCAATTAGTAAGAGACCAAATAAAGAAGCAAGCTTGGTCCACGTCATCATTGGAGCCACCACCCTCTATACGTCCAGGGAGGAAATACACACGCTAGCATGTGCCATGCCTAAGGATTCTCATGCCAAGTTGTGCCAGGCATCAAGCGCCCAGATGGAGTTTCTTTTCATCCCTAAGATTTCTTAAGAGTTCTTGATTTCTTACTTATTTTGTTAAAAGACTGATTTCTTCTCTATGGTTCCATAAAAGATAGATATGATATATTATTGTATTTGGAAACCATACGTAATGTTTTACTTTTTTGTTGGAAGGATTGATTTTTTCTTATAAAAAGAATAGGATTTCTAAAAAAATAGGACCCCTAGGGTCTTGTATAAACCCATATATCTTTCATGAATGAGACAATGAATGAATGAATCACTTTATAATTCCCATAAACACTTGTGTTGGTCGCTCTGAGAGGGAGAGGATGCGAGACCCAAAATCATCCCACGAGGGGATGTTATGAGGCCCACCTTTTTCTATCTCTTTAACCTTCATTTTCTTGAGATTCAGTGTTCCTACGACCTCAATTTATCTTCACCGTCTACCTACACAAGCCTACTCCACCAAAAGAAGATCTATCTCCTCCAAGATTTTCATGTATCATGCAGAGAGAGAAAGAGTGTTCTATTATTCTACAGTTCAAACTTTGATAAGGACCTTCATTACTTCTCAACTGATCTTTGATTTTTACTTATTTTTTAAGATTCAATGTTGGTAAAGATCCAATTTTTTATCGATAGATCTGCTTGGTTAAATAATTAAGAGTCCTAATCAGGGTAGTTTTTTAACTACCACGATCCACATTCTTCTTATCTTTTTTTGGATTTTCTTGTAGACTTAATTTCTTACTATCCTTCATTCCATTTATATTTTTTTTTTATAATTATTCATGAGTATGTTTAATTTCTGCTATCTATCTATTTACTTTATTATTGCTAGTGGTTTACTGATTTCTAAAATGGCATTCATTAGCATCATTTAGATTGATCGTGCTTTAGTCCCGTGTCAATCAGTCATGCCTCCTAAGCAGAGTATAGGTAACTATACTGTTTGTCCTAGGAATAATGTGCCACGATCGGACGTGATTTATTATTGACGAACGAAAGAAAGCTTGGTCTTTTTTTTTTTTTATATTGTCCTGCATCAATTTGGTATCAGAGTCGGATTGGTTAGGGATTTAGTTTAAATTCTATAATTTAAAATTCCTACAAGTTAAATTTTTATATTTTAAATTTCATAATTTACTTTTCAGCATTTTTTTTCTTTCTTACTACAACTTATTCCTGCATCTTGGACTTGCATGACCTCTAGATCAGGTATCCAGTACCAACATCCTACTTTTTCACTCAATATCAATATTGATCACAATACAGCAACCATCATTAATTCCCTGACTGAGATGTTTGATGACATGAAAGATTTTATGAAAACCATGAGTGAAAGAATAACAGTACTAGAAGAAGCTAGGCAAAGACAACTAGAACTTGAGTCTCCTTAACTACCTATAGGACAGAGAAGAAGGAACCTTGACCTAGATCGACCGATAGTAGCACGCTCCCACCATAACCAATTCGACCAAGATGAAAATGTCCTTAGGAATGTGAAGATCGAAGCCCCAAGTTTTGATGGTTGTCTAGATCCGATAGAGTACCTAGATTGGGAATCGAGCATGAACCACTATTTTGGATGGTACAAAATGTCTGAAGCAAGGAGAGTTAGATTTGCTAGGATGAAGTTGGTTAGGCAAGCCCAACTTTATTGGGAAACTGTTGAACATCTTCTCAATCAGAGAAGACAAGATCTGATAGAAACCTGGGATGAAATGAAAGAGAAACTCAGAGAAAAATATCTCCCCACCTCCTACCAAAAAAGACTTTTAGATTAGTGGTAGAGACTTACTTAAGGGAATAGATCTGTCACAAAGTAAATCACGAGATGTGGAGTAACCGAAGATTGGATTATTACCTTACCTAGATTTGGAGCTGGATTACGAGAGGATATCTAGTGTAAGCTTTTTTTACGAGCGGTAACCACGTTAGAACAAGCTTATCAACTTGCCCTAGACTTTGAAAGATTTTCTAGATATTCGACCATTCGTCACCTTGAACCTAGTCGAGTAACCCCTTCTAGATCGATACCCAATACTACCTAGGCTCCTAGTAATGGACCTCCACCAACAAATTCTATTATGAGAAAAGAAGATAAAAAAAAAGAGTTACAGGAGAGTAATCTATGGGAAGTAGTTCTCGATCCCACTACTTTAAGTTCCATGGTTACGATCATTTTGCTACACAATGCCCCAACTAATCTTTATTCATAGAATAATTAGAAGAGAAAACTCTAAAAAATATTGAGGAGAATGTTTATAAAGTTGTTCCAGACTTAGCCAAGTAGTTTGAGAGTGTTAGATATATGTGCCCTAGAAGCCAAAATTGGCTGACACTTGTAATACACTTCTAGGGGCAAAATTGTAATTTTGACTAATATCAATAAAATGGGTTATTTTCTATCACATATGTGTATTTAGTGTCTGTGATACATTCTTTGAGTTAATGGTAATGATAATTCATATTTTCAAGAGTTGAAAATTTAAGACATGAATAATCATTATTAACTCATAAAATGCTTCCGACCATAGGATCATCACAAGGATGGTGATTGATCCGGAAGGTTGGTGTACAATCGCTTCTCTTTAGTAGATGAGTCTTGAGTCTATAGAGTGGAGACATCGGAGCGAGAGTACAGGTACTCATTAGAGAATGAGGGTACTGAGCGTGACCACCTCAAGTAGTCATTAGGGAGTCTACCTTCTCGTCGATGACTGACTCGATGCTGCAGTGGTGTGTCTGGTTCTTTGACCTAAGATGCATCGGTAGTTCATCTTGAGGGTGTTATAGTTTGACTACACCATTACTCAGTCTCCTAGCCATATGGAACCCTGAGGTGTATGTTGGCTATAGCATGTTCATTGTAGGAACTGGATGGCATCAAGATGGAATCTATCTACCTCAGTGGTAGAGAAGCAGCCTTATGATAATCATAAGAATCAAGTTCAGAAGTCCACGGCAATGGCAGAGTGAAATAATAGAAAGAGTTTCTATTTAAATTTTCACATCGGACTCGAATCGAATCATATTTTCAAGAGTTGAAAATTTAAGACATGAATAATCATTATTAACTCATAAAATGCTTCCGAGCATAGGATCATCACAAGGATGGTGATTGATCCGAAAGGTTGGTGTACAATCGCTTCTCTTTAGTAGATGAGTCTTGAGTCTATAGAGTGGAGACATCGGAGTGAGAGTACAGATACTCATTAGAGAATGATGGTACTGAGCGTGACCACCTCAAGTAGTCAATAGGGAGTCTACCTTCTCGTCGATTACTGACTCGATGCTGCAGTGGTGTGTCTGGTTCTTTGAGCTGAGATGCATCGGTAGTTCATCTTGAGGGTGTTATAGTTTGACTACACCATTACTCGGTCTCCTAGCCATATGGAACCCAGAGGTGTATGTTGGCTATAGCATGTTCATTGTAGGAACTGGATGGCATCAAGATGGAATCTATCTACCTCGGTGGTAGAGGGGCAGCCCTATGATAATCATAAGAATCAAGTTCAGAAGTCCATGGCCATGGCAGAGTGAAATAATAGAAAGAGTTTCTATTTAAATTTTCACATCGGACTCGAATCGAATGGTTACATCATATGATAGAAACTAGGGTTTGATGAGTTCACCTTAACCCTAATCTGATCAGGGCTCAAGATAGAAGAACTTAATCACACAAGTAGCTGCACCAAGAGGTTCGCATTCAGCTCTGATGGGTTGCCACCATATACTGCTAGGTGTCACTGGTGGATTTTGGGAGCAATTAGAATGATTTAGATGATCGATCATTCTAGCTGTTCGAATCAGAAGAGTTCTGATCCATCGAAAGGAGTTTCGATGATGTCGATGATAGAGATCATGACATATCCCATTATCATATAGAACTGAATCTAACTGGATCACACAAACAAGGGTTTGAATCTAGTAATCATCAATTAACTGATCCAGTTCAATTGATCTGAATGAGATTCAATTAGGTTCAAAAAAATCGTACTAGCACTCGATTGAACCTAACGTTCTTCTTTTGCTATCATAAATTAGTTGTCCTGACTGAGCCAAATGAGTTTGTGCTCAATCAGAGGCCTTCATATGGTCTAACTGAAGGTTGTCCAAGTCAAAAAAGGTTGTCTTATTTTGTAAGACATTACCTGCCATTTCTTGTTCTTTGACTTTGGTCAAAAGTCTATCTTTTACTGGTCAAATGTTGACCATTGACACTTTGACTTTTGACCATATGTCATGCACCTATTGGAGAGCTGGTGGGGGTATGTCCCCCTGCCAAAACCTAGCAAGGAAGAGGGCACATGCCACCCTTGGCGCACCCAAGTTGGAGGTGCCTAGGAGTCCCTGTTGGATAGGGACTCCATCTCCTTTTTGGATTCCAATTAGAGTTCTCCTAAGAACCAACTTTGACTGGTCTTAGGTGCCCTCTAAGGAGGAATCCAGGGGACTCTATTCCGACCAATCAGATTTAGATCTGATTTCACAAAGAGTTATGATTGGTTGGGAAGAAGAGAAGTTGGATCACAGATAGTCTATAAATAAGACCCTGCGCCCAACTCAAGGAGTAATTTGAAGTGATGAAAGGTTTGAGAAATTCAAACCCCACACCCCAAGGTTGCCTCTCCCCTCTTCTTCCATGCAAAACCCACCTTCTCCCTCTCCTCTCCATGTCCAAAAGAGTTTTGGAGCTTGGTTGGTGCGATCTAGATCAAAGAAAGATGAGTGAAAGCTAAAAGGCTGCACTACTGCAAAGGATGATTGCTGATCTTCAAAAGAAGTTTTGAAGATCCTCCAGATCATATTCAGATTTGATCTTCGAAGATGTGATAAAGAAGAAGAAGATCTCCAGATCCAATACGAGTGGATATCGGTAGAGGCCAGGCACTTCCGTGGCTAGATCCAAAACCTTCCGCTGCATACAAGATCATCAACGGTTAATAGGATTACCCATATCAAGGTAAATTAAATTTGATTTAATTTATCTAGATTTTATTTTATTTATAAAATAATAATAATCAGATCTAAAATATCTCAGATTTGATTAGGATCAAAGAAAAAAAATTTTGAAATATATCTCTTGATCTGATCAGATTTGAACGAACCTGATCCAAAAAATTAGGATTTCCCTTCAGAGAGTACTATGGATATCCTATGTTTTGTTGCACTGGAGTTAGACCTTAGGTTTGGAGTCATTAGGTATGTTCTAGCACAGACTAAGAAGAGTGAAGACTAGCATAGGACCTCTATTTTCCATACCTTTATAAAATTAAGCAATAAAATTTGTAAGGTGATCATTGATAATGGTAGCTGTATCAATGGTGATGCATGCTAATTTATAGCTATGGCAAGTGCACCAATCGATCAAGTAATAAAGTGAATGAGTAGAGTATCGTCCCTAGAGGATTGGAAAATAAGTACTGAAAAGCTCTTTCCTATGCTTTATTTGGAAGACCGATTTATGAGAATAAGAAATTAAAGAACAAGATAAATAAATAATTAAATTTTTTTTTTTAGAAAATAGAGAGAGTGTAATTATTAGGGTTTTAAATTTAAGAGTAATGGATTACTAAGGCAATCGGTTCACCAACTCAGGCAATATAATATTCAAATTTTTAAACTAATTTTATTTCATGTGACGGTGGAGTCTCTTAATTTATTCTCTACCCTTTGGTCCAAGCATAGCAAAACTATTCAATATTTATTAATTACCCTTTGGTCCAGGTGTAATTTAAATAAATATTAATGCATTAAGTTTTGTGAAACCCTCTAATTAAAATACGCTGCGTCCAAAGCGCACTAAAATTCCTGCATGCATATGAATTCTAATTTGATTCATAATACAAGGTATATAATCAAGAAGCAATAACATAGATGTACTTGGTCCGTAACATCTATGTTCATCAGATCAATTAGAAGATGGCCAGTAATCTAAAAGCATTAAGATCAGATTTATATACTCCTCATGAATAAAATTTAAAAATAAATCACACTGAATATTGCATCAAAAGAGTGGCTACACCTTAGCCTTAGTAAAAGAAAATTTAGTTCATGATAACAAATTCAAAAATAGCAAATAAAATAAAAAGCATAGAGAAATTAGATTGTTTGATTGCTGAAATTAATTGTCTGTTGCTCTTGATATGGAGAACTTGGCGAAGAAGAAGATGGTCCTTGATCGATGTCTTGATTGTCGAAAAAAAATCAAAAATCCTTTTTTATTTCTCACAAATCACTCTTCTCTTTCTACCTCTCTCCTCTCTTTTTTTTTGGTTTTTTTTCTGACTCTCTCCCTTTTTCTCTTTTTCTCTTTTTCTCTGACCTCCCTCTCTCTTTCTCTCTCTCTCTATCTCTCTCTTTCTTTTTTTTTTCCTCTCAGCAACAACAGGTTTTTATAGAATAAAGAGTTTGATTTTCCCCTAAAATCCATCAAAAACTAGGTTTAAGACTCCCAAAATAGCTCAAATTAAGATCTGGGTAATTATGCCCGTTAGATGTTGATCAAATGGTCCAAAAACCACTCAAAAACCCCTTAAAATAACCCAAATCAAGTCAAATTTAATACCAGCCATTGGATCAATCATTGAATCGAATCTGGGCCATCCGATCACGTAGAAAGAAGGCTTCTGATCTTTAGTTTAACGTTGGGATGAATCTTAGCCGTTGGATCTCGATCGGGAGTTGTGGATGCCGTGCATCAGCGCCTTCTTTTCGGACCGTCCGATCAAGTTTCAGTGAAAACGCCCGTTGGATCAGCCAAGAATTCCCAAATTGCCCTCCATGGACCATGCGCGAGCCCGGTGTTGCATGGACCGCCGCATTCTTCAGCCAATCAGAGCACGCTTTTTGTTGTGAAATTCTCAAAATACCCTTCAGATGGTCCACCGTGTGCCGTGAAAAATGCTGACGTCATCCTGACATCAGTATTGCGTCGATGGGTTGGTCTGCTGTTTTGGTCGAACCGGGCCAAACCGTTGAGCCGATTTTCTGAACCGATTTGAACCGAACCAATTTTTTTTTTTTTTGAAATTCAATTTTGGGCTCGTTTGAAGTCCGTTTTGCCTGAAATTTATTTCATCTGAACCAAAAAAATAAGATCTTCACATTGGTGGCCTTCTTTCCTACATAAGATTAATAAAAATATCAATTTCTAAAGAAATAGATTAATTTATTTTATAATTTAATACTTTTATTAGTATATTTTTACCACTTATCACACCCCCCAACTTAGTCATTGCTAGTCCCTTAGCAATGTTTTATTTAATACCATATTTCAATAAGATTATCCATCACAAAGATAAAATCTAGGATTAAAGGTCAAAAAGTTTAGAAAATACTGCTAACTAAGCATTGAGCTTCAGAAGCAAATTTTTCAGTCAATACAATTAAAAACTTTCTTAGAGTACATCAAAGATCTATAGCACTTGTGTTCGTGATGACTAACTTTAGCATTTCAGTATTAAATTAAAAGAACAAAAGTATCCTCTCTTATCACCTATTTTGGTCAATTTTCTATACATTCTCAATTTTATACTCATGAATTAAGGTAGCTTTCACACTGCCTCTTTTTTTTTTTTTTTTTTTTTTTGTGCTGAGCATCCTGGCCTTTCCTTCATCGTTTTACATGAATTTTCACACTTGACCTAGGTGCAGAGACCCAGTTACTAGGCTTTGGGCAATCCACATATACTCTGTCTTTTGCACTTTATTTTTAGGCAGGTAGCTCTTTCCTTAAATTCAAGTTTCTTTGATTAGAATGTATATTAATTATCAATTTTTAGTGATAATTGAATCCTCAGTTGGCCTTATAATCAATACCTACTTTGCCTTGTTAGTGTGCATGTGCAATTAAAGAAGTGCTAATAAGTCTTTTAATGACCTAAGTAGGCTGCTAAAAGTTGACCAACTAATCTACTTCTTTAACTCGTTACATTCATTAGCAAATAATTCTATCTTTTATCACTTATCCAGTTCTATCTTGCTCAAGATTTTCTTCTTGACACATGATTTTTTTTTTTTTTAACTTATTCTACATTGTCTTAAAGGAGAAAGAAAAATAAAGGATGCAATAAAGGATAGGAAGGAATACACCTGATTTGGTTCAGTCTGGTTCTTTGGAGCTTTGAAATTTTGCTTGAGTTCTCATTGATTTTTCTGCAAAATTAAAAATACACACCAGAGCAGTAAAAGAGCAACAACAAATTACTGAAAAATAAAAGAAAAGAAAAATGATCAAAACTAAAAAGAAAAGAAACAACCTATCTAGTAGTTCTGATTTATAGTCTTCAGCTTGACTTTCTTTGAGTTCTAAAGTGGATCAATCTGGTGCCACTTCAATTGGAATACTTTCATGTTTGATCGAGTCCTCTTTCAATTTGACATTGCTCGCTTTTATAGTCTCAAACCTATTTTCTACAGAATTCTCATATAATGGATTGTCAATAATATCAATTAGAAAATAAGTTTGATTATCATCAGTATGTTTAGTATCTTTGAAAACATTAAAAGTAACTTGTTCATCTTGGACTCTAAGAATTAATTTTTCTTGTTGAACATCTATTAAAGCTCCTCCAGTAGCTAAAAAGGGTCTCCCTAAAATAAGGGGTACATCATAATCTTCTTCCATATCAAGAACAATAAAATCAATAGGAAAAATAAACTTGTTTACCTTTACCAAGACATCCTCCACTATACCTCTTGGATATTTAATGGATCTGTCGGCTAATTGAAGAGTAATAGTGGTAGGCTTTGGTTCTCCTAGACCCAGCTTCCTGAAAATAGAAAAAGGCATGAGATTAATGCTTGCTCCTAAATCACATAAAACTTTATCAAAACTACAATCACCAATAATGCAGGGGATAGTAAAACTCCCTGGATCTTTTAACTTCTGTGGTAATTTATTTTGAAGTATTGCTGAGCATTCTTCATTCAAATTTATTCTCTCATGCTCCTTCAGCTTTTTCTTATTTGTTAAGATTTCTTTGAGAAACTTGGCATACCTGGGCATTTGAGTAATAGCATCTACAAAAGGAATATTAATATGTAAATTCTTTAGAATTTTGAAAAAGTTAGAAAATTTCTTATCTGGATGCTGTATTTGTCTCTCTGGGAATGGTAGTGGCGGCACGTAGGGCTTCACATTTGGATCAGCAAATCGTATACCTGGAGACCATCCATCTGCTGGTTGTTTTGGTGACTGACGAATTTTAGTTGATGGTTCCTTATTTGTAGTTGGCTCTTCAGTCTCATTCTTCTGATGTGGCTCCTCCAGCTTTGTACCACTTCTTAGGGTGATAGCATTGACTTGCTCCCTTGGATTTGTCTCCGTATTGCTTGGCAAGGATCCTTGAGGTCTCTCGGAGATTATCTTAGCCATTTGACCTATTTGCATCTCCAAGTTTCGAATTGCTGCTGTTTGGTCCTGCCTAAGTTTGGCTTCCAAATTTTTTATAGTTGCTTCTTGGTTTTGCATAAATTTGACCATCAGCTCTTCCATGTTGGACTTCTTTTCAGGTACTTGGAATCCCGGGGGTGGCTGTTGTGCTGCATTTTGATTGCTCCATGAGAAATTTGGGTGCTGCCTCCACCCTTGATTGTATGTGTTGGAGTAGGGATTGTTTTGTTGCGGCCTGAAAAAATTACCAATATAATTAGCTGTATCAGTTATTTTAGCAAAAGGATTACCTATCTGGCAATTGCTCGTATCGTGTCCTCCTCCACACAGGTCACAAGTAATGCTCTGAATATGCATAGCTGTTCCCTTTAAGTTGTTGACTTCGGCTCTAAGGGCTGCAATTTCAGCTAGTAAGGTTGGCACGCAATCTACTCCCTGCACAGCTGCTAGTCTTTTTGGCATCATACGTTCTGTCTGCCATTGATAGCTATTTGATGCCATCTCATCGATCAGATCGAAAGCTTCTTCCTCCATTTTTTGATTAATGGTTCCTCCTGCTGCTGCATCAATCATAGAATGATTAGTAGGAGATAAACCATTATAGAAAGTTTGTACCTGAAGCCATACGGGTAGTTGATGATGTGGACATCTCCTCAGCAATTCCTTGAAATGCTCCCAAGCCTCATATAGTGTCTCCATGTCCATCTGCATAAAAGAAGTGATATCATTGCGCATCTTAGCAGTCTTGGAAGGTGGAAAGTACTTGGCTAAGAATTTTTGGGCTAGGACATCCCAAGTTGTGATAGAACCTATAGGAAGAGAATGAAGCCAACTCTTAGCTTTGTCCCATAAAGAGAAAGGAAATAACCTTAATCTAATAGCATCATCCGACACCCCATTAATTTTAAAAGTATCGCAAAGTTCAAGAAAATTAGAAATATGGGCATTCGGATCATCATGCATGTGTCCACTGAATTGGACAGTTGATTGAATCATCTGGATCATCGTCGATTTTATTTCGAAGTTGTTTGCTCGTACAGGCGGTCTCCTGATGCTCGAAGCTGCATCGGCTATAGATGGTGTGATGTAATCATTTAATGGATGATGTACTGGTCGAATAGCTTCATGCTGTCCTTCAGTCGCCATATCCAATCCTAGATTGATGTCGTTAGGATCTTCAGCTGCCATGTTTCTTTCTTGTTGTAGTCTTCTAATGGTCCTTTCAATTTCTGGATCTAAAGGTAGTAAGTTACTATGTCCAGTACGTGTCATGCACTGAAAAATTTTTTTTTTAAATAATAAAAATTAAAAATAAATTTTTAAAGTAAAGCTAGGATCAAAATTTTAATATTATTTTAGACACAATCCCCGGCAACGGCATGCCAAAAACTTGATGCATGCTAATTTATAGCTATGGCAAGTGCACCAGTCGATCAAGTAATAAAGTGAATGAGTAGAGTATCATTCCCTAGAGGATTGAAAAATAAGTACTGAAAAGCTCTTTCCTATGCTTTATTTAGAAGATCGATTTATGAGAATAAGAAATTAAAGAACAAAATAAAGAAAAAAATAAAATTTTTTTTTTTAGAAATAGAGAGAGTGTAATTATTAGGGTTTTAAATTTAAGAGCAATGGATTACTAAGGCAATCGGTTCACCAACTCAGTCAATACAATATTCAGATTTTTAGATTAATTTTATTTCATGTGATGGTGGAGTCTCCTAATTTATTCACTATCCTTTGGTCCAGGCATAGCAAAACTATTCAATATTTATTAATTATCCTTTGGTCCAGGTGTAATTTAAATAAATATTAATGCATTAGGTTTTGTGAAACCCTCTAATTAAAATACGCTGCATCCAAAGCGCACTAAAATTTCTGCATGCATATGAATTCTAATTTGATTCATAATACAAGGTATATAATCAAGAAGCAATAACATAGATGTACTTGGTCCGTAACATCTATGTTCATCAGATCAATTAGAAGATGGCCAGTAATCTAAAAGCATTAAGATCGGATTTATATACTCCTCATGAATAAAATTTAAAAATAATCACACTGAATATTGCATCAAAAGAGGGGCTACACCTTAGCCTTAGTAAAAAAAAATTTAGTTCATGATAACAAATTTAAAAATAGCAAATATAATAAAAAGCATAGAGAAATTAGACTGTTTGATTGTTGAAATTGATTGTCTGTTGCTCTTGATGTGGAAAACTTGGCGAAAAAGAAGATGCTCCTTGATCGATGTCTTGATTATCGAAAAAACATCAAAAACCTTTTTTTATTTCTCACAAATCACTCTTCTCTTTCTACCTCTCTCCTCTTTTTTTCTTTTTGTTTTTCTTTTTCTGACTCTCTCCCTTTTTCTCTTTTTCTCTTTTTCTCTGACTTCCCTCTCTCTTTCTCTCTCTCTCTGTCTCTCTCTTTCTCTCCGATTTTTCTTTTTTCCTCTCGACAACAACAGGTTTTTATAGAATAAAGAGTTTGATTTTCCTCCAAAATCCATCAAAAACTAGGTTTAAGACTCCCAAAATAGCTCTGGGTAATTCTGCCCGTTAGATGTTGATCAAACGGTCCAAAAACCACTCAAAAATCCTTTAAAATAACCCAGATCAAGTCGAATTTAATGCCAGCCGTTGGATTAACTGTTGGATCGAATTTAGGCCATTCGATCGCGTAGAAAGAAGGCTTCAAATCTTTAGTTTAACATTGGAATGAATCTTAGCCGTTGGATCTTGACCGGGAGCTGCGGATGCCATCCATCAGTGCCTTCTTTTCAGTCGTCCGATCGAGTTTCAGTGAAAACTGCCCATTGGATCAGCCAGAATTCTCAAATTGCCCTCCGTGAACCATGTGCAAGCCCGGTGTTGCATGGACCACCACGTTCTTCAACCAATCAGAGCGCACTTTTTGCTGTGAAATTCTCGAAATACCCTTCAGATGGTCCATCGTGCGCCGCAAAAAATGCTGACATCATCCTGATGTCAGCGTTGCATTGATGGGTTGGTCTGCTATTTCGATTGAACCGGGCCGAATCGCTGAGCTGGTTTTCTGAACTAGTTTTTTTTTTTTTTTTTTGAAATTCAATTCTTGGGCTCGTTTGAAGTCCGTTTTGCTTGAAATTTATTTCATCTGAATCAGAAAAATAAGATCTTCACATTAGTGGCCTTCTTTCCTATATAAGATTAATAAAAGTATCAATTTCTAAAGAAATAAATTAATTTATTTTATAATTTAATACTTTTATTAGTATATTTTTACCATTTATCAAATGGCATCTCCACCGACATGATTAAGCGATTAGGATTAGCTCCTGTAGATTATTCCAGTCCATATCATTTGTCTTGGAAAGATTCCTCCTCTATTTCCATCAAACTTAGATGTCAGGTTTCCATCCAACTCCATTCTTATCAGGATCATGTTTGGTACGATGTCTTACACATGAAAGTCGAAAGTATCATATTAGATCGGCCTTGGCTGTTTGATAATGATGTTATAATTTATGGCCAAACCAACTCATAAGGATAAGAAGATCACGATCAATCCTTCCCCACCTAAGGCTACCAATAGAAAGATAGGCGATGGACCAAAAGAAAACATCAAGAAGAAAAGCCTCCATCTAATAAGTGCTAAGGAATTAGAGATGACCGTGAGTAAAGGATCACCAATTTAGATGTTTGCTGCGAGAGAAGTTCATGAGGATCTTAAGATATATCATCCCAAGGAAGTAGTCAGCCTTCTTAGTGAATTTCATGATGTCTTTGTTGAGGATATTTCAGATCACATACAACCCATGAGAAACATTCAGCATGCCATTGATTTGGTACTTGGATCTACCTTACCGAATTTTCCCCATTATAAGTTGAACCCCACTAAAAAAGCTGAGCTACAAAGGCAAGCTGGAGAGTTGGTAAAAAAAAAATTCGTGAGAGAGAATTTAAGTCCTTATGCAGTTCATGCACTATTAATTCCAAAGAAGGATGGAACATGGAGGATGTGCATAGATAGTCGTGCCATTAACAAGATCATCATTAAGTACCATTTTTTTATTCTTAGGTTAGATGACATGCTAGATATGATGGCCGAAGCCACTATTTTCTCTAAGATTGATCTCAAGAGTGGTTACCATCAAGTAAGGATTAGATCGAGAGATGAGTGAAAAATTGCTTTTAAGATGAAAGATGGTTTATATGAGTGGATGGTGATATCATTTGGGTTATCTAATGCACCTAGTACTTTCATGAGATTGATGATCCAAGTACTACGACCATTTATAGGAGTGTTTATAGTCGTGTACTTTGATGATAATTTGATCTATAGTCAAACTAGGGAGAACCATCTAGATCCTCTCCGAAAAGTCTGCCCTGTATGCCAATCCTAAGAAATGTGCTTTCATGATGGACCGTGTCAACTTCTTAGGTTTTATTGTTATCTCTGATGGTGTTTCTGCCAATCTTGAATAGATTAAAGCAATAGTCGAGTGGCCGGTATGCAAGAGTGTACATGACGTGCGAAGTTTTCATGGATTAGCAGTCTTTTACTGTAGGTTCATAAAAGGGTTTAGCACTATAGCCGCTCCCATCACTGACTATATTGGAAAAGGAGATTTTGAATGGACTAAGGCAGTCAATAGAGCCTTCCTAAACATTAAGGACAAAATGACCCACGCCCTAATCCTACATTTACCTAATTTTTCCAAGGTTTTTGATGTAGCATGCGATTTGTGAGAAGTTAGGATTGGTGGTGTCCTTAGTCAAGAAGGTCATCCGATAGAATATTTTAGCAAGAAACTTAACGATTCTAAACTAAAGTATTCTACCTACGACAAGAAGTTTTATGCGATAGTCCAAGCCCTAGGATATTGGAGACATTACCTACTACCACAAGAATTTATTTTATACTCAGATCATGAAGCCCTCTGATTTTTGAATTCTCAAAAGAAATTGAATCATAGACATGGTAGGTGGGTCATGTTTTTGCAAGCCTATATATTTATTTTGAATCACCATGTGGGTGTAGAGAATCGCACTGTTGGTGCCCTGAGTCATCGTCATACTTTGTTGTCCATCGTTAGTGCAGAGGTTGTTGGTTTTGATAAGATTAATGAAGATTATGAGGACTATCTAGATTTTGACAGCATACTTACCATTTTACGAAAGGGACCATCTAGAGAATACAGTGAATATACCCTTCAAGATGATTACTTATTTAGAGGAGCTAGGTTGTATTCCTCGTACATCTTTAAGAGATTTTCTAGTTTGGGAACTACACACTGAAGGATTAGCTAGACACTTTGGTAGGAATAAAACCACAGAGTTGGTAGAAGTTCAGTTCTTTTGGCCAAGCCTGAAAAGTGATGTCGCGCAGGCCTATACAAACCCTTACCTGTACCAGACTGTCCTTAGCAAGACCATAGCATGGACATTATTTTAGGCTTATGTAAGATAATTAAGAAGCGTGATTCAGTTCTAGTGGTTGTAGATAGATTTTCAAAAATGGCCCATTTTTTATTCTATTGCCAAACGTTGGATGCTTCGAAAGTTGCAAGAATATACTTTGATGAGATTGTTAAATTGCATGGATTATCTAAAACCATTATGTCTGATAGGGATGTTAGATTCATTTTTGGAAAATCCTATGGCACCTTCTAGGCACAAAATTAAAATTTTCTTCTGCATTTCACCCACAAACAGATGGTCAAACTGAAGTGGTCAATAGGAGTCCTAAAAATTTATTGAATTGCTTGATTGGGGAACATATGGATAACTGGGATCTTTTATTGTCTCAAGCTGAATTTTCATATAATAGCTTTGTTAATAGGTCCATTGGCATGAGTCCTTTTGAAGTTGTTCATGGATATCAACCTAGAAAACCAATAGACTTTATCCCACTACCCATGCATGCTAGAATTTCTAAATCTATAGAGTCATTTGCACAGCATGCCAAGAGTTTACATAAAGAGATTAGTAAAAAAATTAGTATTAGTAATAAAGTTTATAAATAGAATGCAGATTCTCATCGACGTGCCCAAGAGATTGTGGAAGGAGACTATGTGATGGTTCGAATGAGTCCTGAATGATTTCCATCAGGAACCATCAAGAAGTTACATGCTCGAGGAGTAGGTCCATTTAAGATTTTAAAGATGATCGGACCAAATGTGTATATTGTGGACTTACCTTCTGATTTTGAGATTAGCTCTACTTCTAACATTGCAGATCTCATCTCCTATAAAAAGCCAACTAGGATACCTAGTGAGCCATTTGAGCTTGAACCAATCTTTGAGAGAGAGCCTATTCCTGAGTGTCCACCAACAAAAATATTAAAGCATAATTAGATTGAGAGAATTTTGGATAAACAGATCATCTCCACTCAAAGTCGATGTTATCAGTGGTATTTAGTTAGATGGCGAGATCGATCGGAGTCCGAGGATACCTAGATCACTCGAGAAGAGCTAGAGCGTATTGATCATGATTTTCTTGAGCATCATTAGAGCAGAATCGACCCACACTCGATAGTGTTGAGTTCTTTCCACCTCGAGAGAATTGGTGCGGATACTAGAGCCACCAGAAGTCAGCAACATAATTTAGATTCAAGAAGCCATATCAGAATAACTTTACTTTAGTTATTTTGTTCTAGTCCTTTTGATTTAATTAATTAGTTCTTTTGATGCATTTAGTTTTAAGTCCATAGAACCATACTTGGATTTATTTTGGATTGAGTCTTATTTGAAAAATGACCATTATAAAGAAGCAAGCTTGGTCCATGTCATCTTTGGAGCCACCACCCTCCACAAGGAAGGAAATACACATGCCACCATGTGCCATGCCCAAGGATCCTCATGCCTAATTGTGCCAAGCATCAAGCGCCCACATGGAGTTTCTTTTTTTCCTAGGGTTCCTTAAGAATTCTTGATTTCTTACTTACTTTGTTCAAAGGCTGATTTCTTTTCTATGGTTCTATAAAAGATAGATATCATATATTATTGTATTTGAAAATCATACATAATGTTTTATTTTTTTGTTGGAAGGGTTGATTTTTTTCTTATAAAGGGAATAGGGTTTCTAAAGAAATAGGATCCCTAGGGTCCTATATAAACCCATGTATCTTTCAGGAATGAGATAATAAATGAATGAATCACTTTATAATTCCTACAAACACTTGTGCTGGTCAATTTGAGAGAGAAAGGGTGTGAGATCCAAAATCACCCCACGAGGAGAGGCGGTGAGGCCCATCATTTTCTATCTCTTTAATCTTCATTTTTTTGAGATTCAGTATTCCTACAATCTCAATTCGTCTTCACCATCTTCCTACACAAGCCAACTCCACCAAAAGAAAATCAATCTTCTCTAAGATTTTCATCTATCATGCAGAGAGAGAAAGAGTATTCTATTATTCTACAGATCAAACGTTGACAAGAACCTTCATTCCTTCCCAACTAATTTTTAATTTTTACTTATATTTTTTAGATCCAATGTTGGTAAAGACCTAGTTCTTTATTGATAGATCTACTTGGTTAAAAGATTAAGAGCCTTAATCACCCTAATCAAGATAGTTTCTTAACTACCACGATTCAGATTCTTCTTATCTTTTTTTGGATTTTCTTGCAGGCTTAATTTCTTGCTATCCTTCATTCTATTTTTATTTTTTTTTTAATTATTCATAAGCATGTTTAATTTCTGTTGTCTGTCTATTTGCTTTATTATTGCTAGTTGTTTACTGATCTCTAAAATGGCATTCATCAGCATTATTTAGATTGTCCGTGCTTTGGTCCCGTGTCAATCAGTCACACCTCCTGAGTAGAGTATAGGCAACTATACTATCTATCTTAGGAATAATGTGCCATGGCTGGATGTGATTTGTTGTTGATGAATGGAAGAAAGCTTGGTCTTTTCTTTTATTTTTTTTTTAGGCTATCCCGCATCACTAATAGTATTAAGTTTAGGTCAAGGTCGACTCACAGTCACATGTGGTCGATCAAGTTAAGACTTAATTAGGCTCCACAGTTTGAGCTTGGATTGTAAGCTAACCCGATCAATTCTGATCAAACAAGTCGGTGTCTAAGGCAAGTATGACAAATACGACCAGTGCTCTTTAATTGGAAGCTACTTGATCTGAATGTGTTCACAATGAGTTAATGGCATATTCTACCCACTGATCTTACTTATCTAGTCAATTGAGTCGACCTAGTTGTGGTTTGGGGTGGCTAATGATTCGAGCTAACCCATGCTACTAATGAAGGGAAATCCTGATTTCTCGGTCCAGGTTCGTTCAGATCTGATCAGATCAAGAGATATATTTCAAAAATTTTTCTCTTAATCCTAATCAGATCTTGATATGTTTCAGATCTAATTCTTATTATTTTAATAAAATAAAATTAAAAGATAAATTAAATCAAATTTAATTTACCTGATTTGGGTAATCCTATTACCCTGTTGATGATCCTATTTGTAGCGGAAGGTTCTGGATCTTAGCCACGCAAGTGCCTAGCCTCTATCGATATCCACTCGGGTTGGATCTGAAGATCCTCTTCTTTTCTATGACGCATCCAAAAATTAGATCTGGATCTGATCTGGAGGATCTTCAAAACTCTTTTTGAAGATGAGCAGTCATCCTTTGCAGCAGCGCAGCCTTCTTACTTTTGATCGTCTTTCTTTGATCTGAATCGCACCAACCAAGGTCCAAAACTCCTTTTGGACGTGGAGATCAATGGGAGAAGGTGGTTTGGCATGGAGAGGGAGGGGAGAGGCAGCCTTGGGGTGTGGGGAAACTATGATCTCATCATATGTTCAATCTGAGTTGGGTACAGGGTCATATTTATAGACTAGCTGTGATCCAACTCCTCTTCTTCCCAACCAATCACAACCCTTTATGAAATTAGATCTAAATCTGATTGGTGGAAATAGAGTCCCCTGGATTCCTCCTTAGAGGGCACCTAAGACCAGTCAAAGTTGGTTCTTAGAAGAACTCTAATTGGAATCCAAAAAGGAGATGGAGTCCTTGTCCAACAAGGACTCCTAGGCACCTCCAACTTGGGCACACGCCTAGGGTGGCATGCACCCTTCTCCTTGCCAGGTTCTGGTAGGGGGACAGGCCCCCACCAGCTCTCCAATAGGTGCATGACATATGGTCAAAAGTCAAAGTGTCAATGGTCAATGTTTGACCAGTCAAAGGTAGACTTTTGACCAAAGTCAAAGAACAAGAAATGGCAGGTGACCAAAAATGGCAGGTAGTGTCTTACAAATAAGACAATCTTTTCTGACTTGGACAACCTCCTATCGGACCATATGAAGGCCTCTGTTTGAGTACAAACTCCTTTGGCTCAGACAGGACAACTTATTTATGATAGCAAAAGAAGAACGTTAGGTTCAATCGAGTGCTAGCACGATTACCTTGAACCTAATTGAATCTCATTCAGATCAATTGAACTAGATCAGTTCAATTGATGATCACCAGATTAAAACCCTTATTTGTGTGACCTAGTTAGGTTCAGTTCTGTATGGTAATGGGATATGTCATGATCTCTATCATCGACATCATCGAAACTCCTTTCGATGGATCAGAACTCTTCTGATTCGAACAGCTAGAATGATCGATCATCTAAATCATTCTAATTACTCCCAAAATCCACCAGTGACACCTAGCAGTATATGGTGGCAACCCATCAGAGCTGAATGCGAACCTCTTGGTGCAGCTACATGTGTGATTCAGTTCTTCTATCTTGAGCCCCGATCAGATTAGGGTTTAGGTGAACTCGTCAAACCCTAGTCTCTGTCATATGATGTAATCATTCGATTCGAGTCCAATGTGAAAATCTAAATAGAAACTCTTTCTATTATTTCACTCTGCCATGGCCATGGGATTCTGGACTTGATTATCATAGGGCTGCTCCTCTACCATCGAGGTAGATAGATTCCATCTTGATAACATCCAGTTCCTACAATGAACATGTCATAGCCAACATACACCTCAGGGTTCCATATGGCTAGGAGATCGAGTAATGGTGTAGTCAAACTATAATACCCTCAAGGTGAACTGCCGATGCACCTCAGGTCAAAGAACCAGACACACTACTGCAGCATCGAGTCAGTCATTGACGAGAAGGTAGACTCCCTAATGACTACTCGAGGTGGTCACGCTTAGTGCCCTCGTTCTCTAACGAGTACCTGTACTCTCACTCCGGTGTCTCCACACCATAGACTCAAGACTCATCTACTAAAGAGAAGCGATTGTACACCAACCTTCCGGATCAATCACCATCCTCGTGATGATCCTATGGTCGGGAGCAATTTATGAGTTAACAATGATTATTCATGTCTTAAATTTTTAACTCTTGAAAATATGAATTATTATTACCATTAACTCAAAGGATGTATCACAGATACTAAATACACATATGTGATAGAAAATAACCCATTTATTGCTTTTAGTCAAAATTACAATTTTGCCCCTAGAAGTGTATTACAAGTGTCAGCCAATTCTGGCTTCTAGGGCACATATATCTAACAACTAGATTAGTCATAAATGTTATGACTAGTTGAGTCTAAGGGAACAAATCAAATCTCTCTAAAAAAATATTAAGTCCTAGGTCTTCCACCATTGTTGATGTGTGGGCCGTTCCCGAGGTTGATTATTCTTGGCTTGATACAGTGGTTCAGTTGCACCGAAAAGATGCAACCATGTCTATTAGGTATTGGATGCTATAAGTTGTAGGATGGGTTGGGCTCAATATTTTGAAAATGGTGAGGGACCCAATCAAAAATCCAATTTATGCAAATGGTGGGAATGACTTAACTAAGGAGTGGAGCAATATTTCGGGCATGGTGAGCTTCATGAATTAAAGATCAGGTTTGGATGCATTATGTTTAGAGAAATATTGGACAAGAGTTATCCACTCATTGATTGATCCATCATCAATAACTGTTAAGTGAGGTGGTGAGCCAGTCAGTGGGACCACACCATCCACTAGAAATCAATCATTACGAAGATTTTTGCATCTCTATCAAGAAAGTGTAGGGATTCGAGAAAATAGTGGGAGCCTAATTTTTTTAAAAATGAAGATCCTAAATAAATTGGTTGAGTCAAATTACATGTTTAAGTCGAAACTTTGACTCTCTACAAGAAAATATCTACATCAAAACCCCTATCTCAAATCCTAGATACCCATAAGTTGACCAAACCAATTTACAAGGATTGGCTAAAGAATTTCAAAATTGTTTTGGATTCAAAATGGCTGACATATGTATTGGACTAGGACAAACCCAACTAAACCAGCACGTCTAACCGTGGTTGAGAGAGCGTCTCATGAAAAGTGGTCGAACAATGATAACAAAGCTAGGTGTTACATGTTGGGCTCAATATCAGATGAGTTGTAGTGCCAACATGAAGACCTTAGGACTGCTCACCAAACATTGGTGCACTTGCAAAAAAATGTTCGATGAATAGAGTCGCACAGCATGTTATCAAGTCTCAAAGAGACTTTCTAAGGTGCAAATGCATGATGGACAGTTGATCCAAGATTATTACTTGGCAATGGTCAAGGATCTAAAGAGCTTGAGAAGCTTAGAGTCTTGATGGTTAAGGAACTATAGATTGATGTGATCCTGCAGTCCTTGATTGATTCATATGGGTAGTTCATTCTAAACTTTCATATGAATAAGCTCTAATGCACCTTGGCCGAGTTAATAAAAATGCTGGTTACTACTGAGGAAACTTTGAAGGATTCAAAGGGCTCAGTTCTGGCTATGGAGTAGACTTTTTCCAACAAAAAGTTTTTTGAAAAGAAGAAGAAGTCTGTGAAGAAGCAAAAAACAAAAGGAGAAAAGAAGGGCGAGCCAAAGAAGAAGGCCACTAAGAAGAAAATGTATTTTCACTACAACTCCGATGGCCATTGAAAGCCGGACTGCCTTGCGTACTTGGCCAGCCCAAAGAACAAGCAAGAAGAAGGACCTTCTGAAGGAATGCTCATCATTGAGTCTGTCGAGCAAAATGTGAATGCCATAGGATCAAAATGATCTTGAGATAGTGTTAATAAAAGGTACCTATGGCACCTTAGGCTAGGTCATATAGCTGAAGACAGGATCAACAAATTGGAGAAATCTGGAATAATGGATTTGTTGACTTTCGAGTCATATCCAATTTATGAATCATGCCTTCAAGGAAAAATGAATAAGCTTTCTTTTGTAGGACATGAGAAAGGGCCACAGACCTACTTGCCCTGGTACATATAAATGTGTGCAGCCCATTCGATGTGCCAACCAGAAGTAATTATATCTACTTTATTATCTTTACCAATAATCTATCTCAGTATGGATATGTGTACTTGATATGACACAAGTCTGAAGCCATTGAAAAGTTCAAAAAATTCAAATACAAAGTAGAAAAGCAAATCAAAAAGCCCATTAAGGTTCTTCGATCAGATCGAGGAGGTGAATACCTTAGTTGAAAATTTTTGAACTATCTCAAGGACAATGGTATAGTCTCATAATGGACTTCACCTAAAATATCTCAACTTAACGAGATTTCAGAATGAAGAAAACAGATCCTATTAGATATGGTCTGTCCATGATGAGCTTCACGGATCTTCTAGAGTTTCTTTATGGACATAGTTTAATAAGGTTCCATCTAAAATCATTCCTACCATACCGTATGAGATATGGCATGGTAAGAAGTCAAGTCTGAGTCATCTCAGAATTGGGGTTGCTCGACGATAGACAAGTTAGAGTGTAGGTCCCTTAGAGCTCGATTTATTGGATATCCTAAAAAGTTATTAGGATATTACTTCTATCCTCTAAAAAACCAAAATGTGATTGTGGGTTGACACACTATTTTTGAAAATAGTTTGTTCGAGATGGTGGCATCGAAAGATAGATTAGGCTCAAGAAGAAAGTCTCCAAAGAGCAATGAGCCAAGGAACCTCAGGAACCAAGTTAGTCTAAGCCAATCCATAATTCACTACCTCCTCCACCTTGTAAGTCAAATAGGATTTTTCGTCCTCCTGAAGGTACATAGGTACTATTTTAAAGGAAGTAGAAAAAATGTTCCTCATAGAAAATGAGTTCATGGTGATGATCCTAGAACCTATGATGAGGCGATATCAGTATCGACTCTGAGAAATGGTTAAAGGTGATAAAGTAAGAAATTGACTCGATGTGCTCAAACCAAATCTGGATCTTGGTAGATCCACCTAAAGGTATAGTACCTATTGGGTGTAAATGGATCTTCAAGAGAAAGATGTATGCAGATGGAAATATAGAGACATTCAAAGCTAGGCTAGTGGTGAAAGAATATCAGGTTACCTTCTCGTCAGTGACCATCATCCACACATTGCTTGCTATTGTAATATATTTCAATTATGAATTATGGCAGATGGATGTGGTAACGGAGTTCATAATTGGATATCTTGAGGAAGATATTTATATGGAACTGTCATTTATTTTCACATACAGTGATGGTGATCACAAAGATCTGCAAGCTGCAAAGATCCATCTATGGACTCAAGCAAGCATCTTGGAGTTGGAATGCTTAATGTAATCAAATCATTAGGTTTCATCAAGAATGAGGAGAAATTAAGTGTGTTCAAGAAGGTCAGTGGGAGCATTGTTGTCTTTCTCATATTTTATGTGGATGACATCCTCCTAATTTGGAATAATATTTTCATGCTGACATAAGTCAAAGTATGGTTACCTAAGAAATTTTCTATGACAAACCTAGGTAAGGCATCCTTCATTTTAGGTCTATAGGGATAGACTAAAGAGGATGCTGGGTCTCTCTAATAGATGAGGTACTGAAGAGGTTCAGCATTATGAACTATACGTTCAGAGGTATGATGACTCAGACCTTATGTCTGATTAAGATGATCGAAAGTCGACATCTAAAAGTTTGTTCCTATGCACTGGTGGTACTGTAAGTTGGAAGAGTTCTAAGAAGATGGTTCCACCTAATCCGCGATTACCTCAAGAAGGATACATCGAGGTTAAGGGAGTCGACTCTGCAGACCATGCGGTTGACCTACTGATGGAGACTTTAGGCCTATAAAAGATCCAAGCCCACCTTGAGAAGATGCGACTTAGACTTGTAGCCAATTAGCTTTAGAACAAATGAGAGTTTGTTAGATGTGTGTCCTAGAAGTCAGATTAGCTGACACTTGTTAAATACTTTCTAAGAATATTTTTATAATTTTAATTTAAAATTAATTAATAGAATATTTATTCTATCATATTGTACATTAAAGTATCTGTGATATATCCATTGAGTTAATAGGCATGATAACATATATTCTTAATGAAGAAAAATCCTAATTTTTCGGACCAGGTTCGTTCAGATTTGATCAGATCAAGAGATATATTTCAAAATTTTTTTTCTTTGATCCAGATTAGATCTAAGATGTTTTAATCTGATTATTATTATTTTAGAAATTAAAATAAAATTAGATAAATTAAATCAGATTTAATTTATCTTGAAGTGGGTAATCCTATTACCCGTTGATGATCCTGTAAGCAGCGGAAGGTTCTGGATCAAGCCACGCAAGTGTTAGCCTCTACCGGTATCCACTCAGGCTAGATCTAGAGATCCTCTTCTTCTCTATCACGTCTCTAAAAATTAGATCTAGATCTGATCTGGAGGATCTTCAAAACTCCTTTTGAAGATCGGCAGTCGTCCTATGCAGCAGTGCAGCCTTCTAGCTTTCAATTGCCTTTCTCTTATCTAGATAGCACCAACCAAGGTCCAAAACCTTTTTGAACGTGGAGAGGAGAGAGAGAAGATGCTTTGGCATGGAGGAGGAGAGGAGAAAAGGCCTTGGGGCATGGAGATGTCAATTAATTCAGATTCCTCTTTGAGTTGGGCACAGGGTCTTATTTATAGACTAACTGTGATCCAACTCCTCTTCTTCCCAACCAATCACAACTCTTTATGAAATTAGATCTAAATCTGATTGGTGGGAATAGAGTCCCCTGGATTCCTCCTTAGAGGGTGCCTAAGACCAATCAAAGTTGATTCTTAGGAGAACTCTAATTGGAATCCAAAAAGGAGATGGAGTCCCTATGCAACAGGGACTCCTGGGCGCCTCCAGCTTGGGCACACGCCAAGGGTGGCGTGCGCCCTCTTTCATGCTAGGTTCTGGCAGGGGGACAGGCCCCCACCAGCTCTCCAATAGGTGCATTGAAGGGAAATCCTAATTTCCCAATCCAGGTTCGTCCAGATCTGATTAGATCAAGAGATATATTTCAAAAATTTTCTCTTGATCCCAATTAGATCTTGATACATTTTAGATCTGATTCTTATTATTTTAATAAATAAAATAAAATAAGATAAATTAAATCAAATTTAATTTACCCAATTTGGGTAATCCTATTACCCTGTAGATGATCCTGATTGCAGCGGAAGGTTCTGGATCTAGCCATGCAAGCGCCTGGCCTCTACCGGTATCCACTCGGGTTGGATCTGGAGATCCTCTTCTTCTCTATCACACCTCCAAAAATCAGATCTGGATCTGATCTGGAGGATCTTCAAAACTCTTTTGAAGATCTGCAGTCGTCCTTTTGCAGCAGCGCAGCCTTCTTGCTTTTGATCGCCTTTCCTTGATCTGAATCGCACCAACTTAAATCCAAAACACTTTTGGACGTGGAGAGCAAGGGGAGAAGAGACTATGGTGTGGAGAAGGAGGGGAGAGGCAGCCTTGGGGCGTGGGGTTTCTCAATTGAATTGCATTCGCATTAGGGTTGGGCGCAGGGTCTTATTTATAGACCTCTTGTGATCCAACTCCTCTTCCTCTCAACCAATCACAACCCTTTGTGAAATCAGATCTAAATCTGATTGGTTGGAATAGAGACCCCTGGATTCCTCCTTAGAGGGCGCCTAAGACCAGTCAAACTGGATTCTTAGTAGAACTCTGATTGGAATCCAAAAGGGAGGTGGAGTCCTTGTCCAACAAGGACTCCTAGGCGCCTCCTACTTGGGCTCACGCCACCCTTGGCGTGCGCCCTTCTCCTTGCCAGGTTCTGGCAGGGGGACAGGCCCCCACCAGCTCTCCAATAGGTGCATGACATGTGGTCAAAAGTCAAAGGGTCAATGGTCAACGTTTGACCAGTCAAAGGTAGACTTTTGACCAAAGTCAAAGAACAAGAAATGGCAGGTGACCAAAAATGGCAGGTAATGTCTTACAAATAAGACAACCTATTCTAACTTGGACAACCTCCAGTCAGACCATATGAAGGCCTCTGATTGAGCACAAACTCCTTTGGCTCAGTCAGGACAACTTATTTGTGATAGTAAAAGAAGAACGTTAGGTTCAATCGAGTGCTAGCACGATTTTCTTGAACCTAATTGAATCTCATTCAGATCAATTGAACTAGATCAGTTCAATTGATGATCACCAGATTCAAACCCTTGTTTGTGTGACCCAGTTAGGTTCAGTTCTGTATGGTAATGGGATATGTCATGATCTCTATCATAGACATCATCGAAACTCCTTTCGATGGATCAGAACTCTTCTGATTCGAACAGCTAGAATGATCGATCATCTAAATCATTCTAATTGCTCCCAAAATCCACCAGTGACACCTAGCAGTATATGGTGGCAACCCATCAGAGCTGAATGCGAACCTCTTGGTGCAGCTACCTGTGTGATTAAGTTCTTCTATCTTGAGCCCCGATCAGATTAGGGTTAAGGTAAACTCGTCAAACCCTAGTCTCTGTCATATGATATAATCATTCGATTCGAGTCCAATGTGAAAATCTAAATAGAAACTCTTTCTATTATTTCACTCTGCCATGGCCATGGGCTTTAGGACTTGATTCTCATGATTATCATAGGGCTGCTCCTCTACCACCGAGGTAGATAGATCCCATCTTGATGCAATCCAGTTCCTACAATGAACATGCTATAGCCAACATACACCTCAGGGTTCCATATGGCTAGGAGACCGAGTAATGGTGTAGTCAAACTATAACACCCTCAAGGTGAACTGCCGATGCATCTCAGGTCAAAGAACCAGACACACTACTGCAGCATCGAGTCAGTCATTGACGAGAAGGTAGACTTCCTAATGACTACTCGAGGTGGTCACGCTCAGTGCCCTCGTTCTCTAACGAGTATCTGTACTCTCGCTCCGGTGTCTCCACACCGTAGACTCAAGACTCATCTACTAAAGAGAAGCGATCGTACACCAACCTTCCGGATCAATCACCATCCTCGTGATGATCCTATGGTCAGGAGCTATTTATGAGTTAATAATGATTATTCATGTCTTAAATTTTCAACTCTTGAAAATATGAATTATCATTACCATTAACTCAAAGGATGTATCACAGACACTAAATACACAGGTGTGATAGAAAATAACCCATTTCATTAATTATAGTCAAAATTATAATTTTGCCCCTAGAAGTGTATTACAAGTGTCAGCCAATTCTGGCTTCTAGGGCACATATATCTAACAATCTCCCACTTGTCCTAAAGCCAATTGGCTACAAGTCTAAGTCCCATCTTCTCAAGGTGGGCTTCGATCTTCTGTTGGTCCCAACGGCTTTGTAAGTGGGATCTGCCACATTATCTGTGGAGTTGACTCTCTTGACCTCAACGTAACCTTTCTCAAGGTAATCGCGGATGAGATGATATCGCCGTTTGCTTGAAACTCTTCCAGTACAAATAGTCTGCCAGATGTCGACTTTCGATCATCTATATCAGACATGAAGTCCGAGTCTGTGTATCCTTAAACTAGGAGTTCTCCGTTACCAAAGACCAACATCATATCCTTAGTTCTTCTCAAGTACTTAAGGATACATTTCACAGAAGTCCAGTGTTCTTCACCTGGATTTGACTGATATCTGCTTGTGACACTCACAGCATGGGCTATATCAGGTCGTGTACATAGCATGGCATACATGAGGCTCCCTATTACAGAAGCATAAGGGATCTTGCTCATGCGTTCTATTTCCTCAGGTGTGCTGGGGCACATCTTCTTGGAAAGATGAATACCATGTCTGAAGGGTATTAATCCCCTCTTAGAGTTTTCCATACTAAACCTCTTTAGTACTTCCTCTATGTACATCTTCTATGAAAGTCCTAGCATCCTATTCGGTCTATCCCTATAGACCTTAATTCCTAGAATAAAGGATGCTTCACCTAGGTCTTTCATGGAGAATTCCTTGGACAACCACATCTTGACTGATGTCAACATGGGAATATCATTCCCAATAAGGAGGATGTCATCCACGTACAATACGAGGAAGACAACAGCGCTCCCACTGACCCTTTTGAAAACACATGGTTCCTCTTCATTTTTTATGAAACCAAACTTTTTGATCACATCATTGAAACGAGTGTTCCAGCTCCGAGATGCTTGCTTAAGTCCATATATGGACCTTTGCAGCTTGCAAACCTTGTGATCAGTATCACTGGATGTGAAACCTAGCGGCTGTTCCATATAGATATCTTCCTCAAGATATCCATTTAGGAATGCCATTTTCACGTCCATTTGCCATATTTCATAATCAAAATAGGCTGCAACGGCAAGCAATGTGCGGATGGATTTTAGCATAGCTACTGGGGAAAAGGTATCCTGATAGTCAATGCCTTCGCATTGACTATAACCTTTTGCCACCAATCTAGCCTTGAATGTCTCCACATTCCCATCTGCACCAATCTTTCTCTTGAAGATCCATTTACACCCAATAGGTACTATACCTTCTGGTGGATCTACCAAGGTCCAGACTTGGTTTGAGTGCATCGAGTCGATCTCTGACTTCATTGCCTCAAGCCATTTCTCGGAGTCGATATCTGATATTGCCTCATTGTAGGTTTTGGGATCATCACCATGAGCACCATTACCTATGAGGAACATTTCCTCTACGTCCTCTGAAACAATACCTAAGTATCTTTCAGGGGGACGGGAAACTCTTTCCGATCTACGAGGTGGAGGAGGTAGTGTTCTTATTGGCTCAACCTGATTTGGTTCCACTTGGTCCTTAGCTCTTTCCACTTGTGAGACTTTCTCATCAAGCTTAATCTGCTTTCCAATGCCACTATCTTGAATAAACTATTTTTCAAGAAATATGGCATGTCGACTCACAATCACATTGTGGTCTTCTAGAATGTAGAAATAGTATCCTAATGACTCTTTAGGATATCCTATGAATCGAGCTCTAAAGGACCTAAACTCTAACTTGTCCGCTTGTTGTCTTTTGACATAAGCCTGGACAACCCCAAATTCTGAGATGACTCAGACTTGGTTTCTTACCGTGCCATATCTCATACGGTGTGGTAGGAACGATTTTAGAGGGAACCCTATTCAGTAGATAAATTGAAGTTAATAATGAATGTCCCCAAAGAAAATCAGGGAGGTCTGTGAAGCTCATCATGGATCGAACCATATCCAATAGAGTCCTGATTTCTCCGTTCTGAAACCCCGTTGAGTTGAGGTGTTCCTGGTGGAGTCCATTGAGAGACTATGCCATTTTCCTTAAGATAGTCTAGGAATTCCCGGCTAAGGTATTCACCTCCTCGATCTGATCGAAGAACCTTAATGGGTTTTCCAGTTTGTTTTTCTACTTCATGTCTGAATTCTTTGAACTTTTCAAAAGCTTCAGACTTATGTCTCATAAGATACACATACCCATACCTAGACAGATCATCGGTAAAGGTAATGAAGTAGACAAAATTGCCTCTAGCCGGCACATCAAATGGGCCGCACACATCAGTATGTACTAGGGCAAGGAGATCTGTGGCCCTCTCCCCATGTCCAACAAAAGGGAGTTTAGTCATTTTGCCTTGAAGACAAGATTCACAAGTTGGATATGACTCAAAAGTCAATGGACTCAATAGCCCATTTTTCTCCAATTTGTTAATCCTATCTTCTGCTATATGACCTAATCTCAGGTGCCATAGATATCAGTCGTTTGGACTATCCCTAGGTCATTTGGCATTCACGTTTTGCTCGATAGTTAAAATAGGTACATCAATATGCAACTGATAAAGACCATTAATAAGAAAACCATTTGCAATTTTATTTCTTTCATAAAGAATGTTACAATGGTCCTTAAAGAAGGTGATCACATAACCTTCTTGTGCTAAGCATGAAACAGAAATCAAATTCCTGCTAGCTGTAGGCACAAAATAACAGTCTTTGCAAAACTAAGTCTAAACCAGATGGTAATCGAAGAGGGTATGTTCCCACGGCTACTGCAGCAACTCTTGCTCCATTACCGATGCGTAGGATCATGTCTCCATCCCTCAGCCTCCTGCTATCCTCAAGACCCTGCATAGAAGTGCATAGATGAGCACTAGATCCAGAGTCAAGCACCCAACTGGATGCAGAAGAAACCGTAAGGTTAGACTCAATAACGAGCATACCTCCAGAAGGACCTTCCTTCTTGTTTTTTAGGGTGGCCAGGTAAATAGGGCAGTTCCGCTTCCAATGGCCGTCGCTGTTGCAATGGAAACACTTTCCTTTGACATCGACCTTCTTCTTCGGTTCTGCCTTCTTCTTCTTTGATCCTTCCATCTTTTGCTTTTTCACAGACTTCTTTTTCTTTTCATAAGACTTTCTTTTGGAAGAAGTCCGTTTCATAGCAAGAACTGAGCCTTTAGAACCTTTCATAGAAAGCTCAGCAGTAACCAGCATATTCATTAACTCGGCCAAGGAATTCTGAAGTTTATGCATGTGGTAATTCATGATGAATTGCCCATATGCATCAGTCAAGGATTGCAGAATGATATCGTACTGCAGGTCCAAGTCCAACTTCACACCGAGCTTCTCAAGCTCTTCCATGTCCTTGATCATTGTTAGACAGTGATCTTGGACTGACTGCCCATCACGCATCTTAGCCTTAAAAAGTCATTTTGTGACTTGATATTTGGCTGCGCGACTCTGTTCACCAAACATCTCCTGTAGGTGAGCCAACATTTGGCGAGCAGTCCCGATATCTTCATGTTGGCGCTGGAGCTCATCAGACATCGAGCCCAACATGTAGTATCTGGCCTTATTGTCTTCGTCAATCCATTTTTCCAGAGATGCTCTCTGTTCAGTGGATGGATGAGCTGGTAAGGTGGGAGGGTCCTGATCCAAAACATGTGTTAACTTCTCTGAACCCAAAACAATTTTGTAGTTCCTGAGCCAATCTTTATAATTGGGTCCAGTCAGTCTATGTGTGTCTAGGATACGTGCCAGTGGGTTGGACGCAGACATTTTCCTGTAGAGAGTCAAAGATTCTAGTTAGATACTGTAATTTTGACTTGACCAATTCATTTAGGGATTTTATTTTTAAACAAATTAGCTCCCACTATTTTCTTGGATCCCTACACTCCCTCTGTAGAGATACGAAAATCTCCGCGATTGATGATTTCTAGTGGGTGGTGCGGTCTCACCAACTGACTCATCACCTCACCTAACAGTTATTGGTGATGGGTTAGCCAATGAGTGAACAACTCTTGTTCAATGATTCTCTAATTATGGTGCACCCAAACTTGGTCTCTAATTCATGAATCTCACCGTATCCGGAATATTGATCCACTCCTTAGTTAAGTCAGACCCACCATTTGCATAGACTGGGTTCCTAATTGAGTCTCTCACCGTATCCGAAATATTGAGCTCAACTCATCCTCCAGCCCATAGCATCCAATGCCTAATAGACATGGTTGCATCTTCCCGGTGCAACTGAGCCACTGTATCCAGCCGAGAACAATCAACCCCGAGAAGGGCCCGCACATCTACAATGGTGGAAGACCTCGGACTTAATCTTTTCTTAGGGAGAATTGATTCAGGTCTCATTAAACTAGACTTGGCTTAGTCATAACAATTATGACTAACCTAGTGGCATGGGTCAGCTCGGATTATTGACCACCTCAGATCAGAACTGTGTCAACAGATATGGCCAGGTAAGTGAGACCGGTGGAAGGAATATGCCGTTAACTCGCACAAGAACGCATTCAGGTCGAGTAGCTTCCAATTAAAAACTAGTCGGTCGTCTATGCCAAACTTACCTTAGACACCAAATTGTTGAGTCAGAACCAATTGGGTTAGCCTACAATCCAGACTCTAACCTCTGAGCCTAATTAGGTCTTGCTTGATCGTGACTCGATCTTGACCCAGACTTAATCCTATTAGGCTGGTCAATTTAAGCATTGTTGATCCCATCTAACCAACTCTTGATTCGGTTTGATCAACCGCTTAGACCTAATTGAGCTACCCAAGCCCGAACCCAGTATTATGAATATGTCTTAGATCTGAAATTCTCAATTTTAGACCTAATTGATATTTCATAAACTTAATTCTTAATTAAGTTGGGTTCATAAACAAAATATGCACAATAAATCCTAGGGTTTCAGGATCTAGGGTTTCAGGATCTAGGGTTTATCCCCAACACTCTTATTTATAATGTTCACTAATGATTTATCTAGGTTTGGATATGTGTATCTTTATTGAACATAAATCTAAAGCCTTTGATAAATTCAAAGACTATCAAAGTATGGTCAAGAAACAAACTAGAAAGACTACAAAAGTCCTTCAATCAGATTAAGAAGGAGAATACTTATCCAGTGAGTTTATAGGCCATTTTAAAGAAAAAGATATTCTCTCTGAGTGGATTCCTTCTTATACACCATAATTAAATGGTGTAGTCAAAAAGAGAAATCGTACCTTGTTGGCTGTTGACGTAGAAACTTATCATCGCCGGAGTTGAGGCCGAAGAGGCTGCCGCCGGTGACCTGCAAAACAAAGTCTCGCTCGGAACTAATGGGGGGTGGCTCCGACAAGACCCTCCGATGCTCAAGTTAGTTCCTGTCAACAGGAATGGAGTGCTCGATAGAGTATAGAGGAGAAGAAAAGGGTTTTTAGAACCTGGCTTCAGTGTATTTGGAGGGTCCTTTTATAGAGGGAGCTTGTTGTAACCGTCTTGGTTAACGGGCGTCGTAACTGTCTTGATCAATGCCGATCATTATTGCCGATCGTTATTGCCGATAAATGCCGTTCGTTATTGTCCTGTAATTGTAGCGAGATCGCCTGCAGTAATCCATCATAAGGAGTTCGGCCATTGAGAAGCTCGTCCACTGAAGAAGTTTGTAGGGAGCCCGACTTCCTTAAAAGCTCGACCCGAGAGAAAGCTTTGGGGGGAGTTCGGCTCTTGCAGGCGCCTGGCTGTAACGACATAGGGATAGTTCAGCTTTTGCAGGAGTCTGACCGAAGCTCAGCGATTGAGTAATCAGAAGTAGTTCGGCAGCTAAGTAGTTCGACCCACTGCCGACTGCTGAGGAGTTCGGGCGTTGGGAGTATGAAGCTCGACCGCATGAGAGTTTGGTCAGTTTGAAGGACCTCGGCTGAGGTCCGGTCGCTGAGAAGCTCGGTCGGATGTAGGAGTTCGGCCAAGGGGGCGACCACTTGAGGAGTTTGGTCGAGGGGGCGACCACTTGAGGAGTTCGGCCGCTGGAGGGACGATTACTTAAATCCCGACCGAGGAGGGTTCGGTCCTGATGCTGGGAGTTTGAGGAGCCCGGCCGCTTGGCGATTCGACCGAAACCCATCCGCGGAATCTCTTCTATGGCCACTAGTCGCATCGGGCTAGACTTTGGCAGGAGCGGGGTTTATCCCCAACACTAGCCCCCCCATTCCCGAGTTCGAAACTTGAAGGAAGGGAGTGTAGTCAAGGCGACTGCCGAAGTTTTCTTTCGAGCCTCATATCGATCCATGTCGAAGTTCGACGGATATTTCATCTCTGGATAAAGTTGATGCCGAAGTTGAGGCTCTTTAGCTAAGGTTGACGAGGTCTTTCTCTTGTTCATAATGGGTTGTGGGGGCACATGCGGACCGTCGTCCGAACTTCTCCCCCCATCTCGTCTAAGGTGAACGAGGCCTTTGACTTTGCTCGCGTTAGGATGAGGTCTTCCTGCTGTTCCTAACGGGCTGTGGGGGCACATGCGGACCGTCGTCCGAGCTTCTCCCCCCATCTCGTCTAAGGTGAACAAGGCCTTCGACTTTGCTCGCATTAGGATGAGGTCTTCCTCCTATTCCTAACGGGCTGTGGGGGCACATGCGGACCGTCGTCCGAGCCTCTCCCTCCGTCTCGTCTAAGGTGAACGAGGCCTTCGACTTTGCTCGCGTTAGGATGAGGTCTTCCTCCTGTTCCTAACGGGATATTGGGGGCACATGCGGACCGTCGTCCGAGCTTCTCCCCCATCTCATCGAAGGTGAATGAGGCCTTCGACTTTGCTCGCATTAGGACGAAGGTCTTCCTCCTGTTCCTAACGGGCTGTGGGGGCACATGCGGACCGTCGTCCGAGCTTCTCCCCCCATCTCATCTAAGGTGAACGAGGCCTTCCACTTTGCTCGCGTTAGGATGAGGTCTTCCTCCTGTTCCTAATGGGTTATGGGGGCACATGCGGACCATCGTCCGAACTTCTCCCCCCATCTCGTCTAAGGTGAACGAGGCCTTCGACTTTGCTCGCATTAGGACGAGGTCTTCCTCCTGTTCCTAATGGGCTGTGGGGGCACATGCGGACCATCGTCCGAGCTTCTCCCCCCATCTCGTCTAAGGTGAACGAGGCCTTCGACTTTGCTCGCGTTAGGATGAGGTCTTCCTCCTGTTCCTAACGGGCTGTGGGGGCACATGCGGACCATCGTCCGAGCTTGTCCCCCCATCTCATCTAAGGTGAACGAGGCCTTCGACTTTGCTCGCGTTAGGATGAACTCTACCATGTCCTATGCTAGAAGGAGGGCCATACCGGCAAAGATTCTTCTCTTAAAGAAGGCCGGTGTTCCTTTGTTCTTAAAGGAGTGCTCGATAGATCTCTCCTCTTCTTAAGTCAAATTCCCTTCCAAAGGAAAAAGATGCCCCCCAGGAGAGCCTCCACCTGGAGATCAGCAGCCTTCGTGGCCCGGTCTCGTTCGAGTCCGTCTGCTCCTGCTCCGATCGCAGTGACTCAGGCTCATTCCACAACCCGACGATCGGCGGCCTCCGCGGCTCGATCCCGTCCGGGTCCGTCCACTACCGCTCTAGCCCCGACGGTCCAGGCTGTAGTAGATGCTGAACAGTTCAACCTGCTCGTCCAGCAGGTCCGTGGCCTTACTGAGGCAGTTCAGGTGGTGTAGGCCATGCATCAGCCAGCCGCCGTACCAGACCAATTGGTGCAAGATTCTCCAGAGCCGAGTGGTCCGATCCAAAGGCAATTGATATGGGCTACCCGACCTCCAATCCCCGAAAAAGGAAAGCAAAGAAAGGAGAGCCCTTGTTCGAACCACAGCTCGTCCCAGGGAGAAGCATTTTATCCGTCCAGCAAGAAGACTTTGGAGATAAGAGGCCATGAAGATCTTCTAGATCAAAGGCTCTTGGAAATGACCCGACGAATCGAAGAACTCCGCCATGCTCCTTCCTCATATGGTAATGAGATCCGAATCGACCCTCCATTCTCACAGAAAATTATGCAAGAACCAGTCCCACCGAACTTCAAACTCCCACAGTTTGAGAGCTATGATGGGACCACTGATCCGGTCGACCACCTGGAAGCCTTTCGGATGACGATGCTGCTTCATGGCGCACCAGACGCCATCCTGTGCCGGGCTTTTCCCTCTACTCTTAAAGGAGCTGCCAGAAATTAGTACTCGGCACTCAAGCCGAATACCATCCTGTCGTTTGACCAAATGAGTCGACAATTTGCGGCCCACTTTGTTAGTAGTCGGCGTCCACACCGAAGTTCGGACTCCCTAATGGCTATCAGGCAGAAAGAGGGGGAATCCATCCGGGCTTTCATTTTTCGGTTTAATACTACTGCGCTAGAGGTTCGGGACATGGACCAGTCGGTCGCCATGGTCGCTCTCAAAAGCGGCCTTCAGAAGAACGATCTATTGTTCTCCCTGGAAAAGAAGCCTCCTAGGAACTTTGCCGACATGTTGGCTCGGGCTGAAAGTTATGCCCGGGCAGAGGAGGCTTTCGAGGCTAAGGACGGCGAAGTCAGCGGCAAGCGGCTAATCGACAGGCTAGATAGATCTGCCAAAGAAAGAAAGCGGACTAAAGCTCGGCCGCGCTCCCGGACTCCCCCTGATCGCGAGCAAGCCCGGACTCCTCCTCAAGCTTGGAAGTGGGGAAGTCCTGACGGAAGGATGCACCGAGGGTCTCCTCAGCGCCGAAGTTCTCCCCAACGACGACGATTCCACAACTACACCCCCCTTAACACCCCGAAGACTCAAGTTCTAATGGAGATCCAAGAACGGCTTCCGAGACCAGAGAGAATGCGTTCCCACCCTTACAAGCGTAATCCCAACAAGTTCTGCCTTTACCATCGCGACCACGGTCATGACACTGAGGAGTGCATTCAACTCCAGGACGAGATTGAAGAGCTCGTCAGGCGAGGCAGACTAAGTCAATTTCTTCGAAGACGGCCTGAGGAGGTGAAAGATCGGCCGAGAACGATACCGTCAAGCGGGGAAAACCAACAAGAGGATCGGCCGCCTGTTGGCGTCATCAACACTATCTTAGGAGGACCTCGGCAAAAGGAAGCCAGCAGGCTCGAAGGATCGATGAAGAAATGGAGGATTATGGAGCCTGTAGCCTTCACTGAGGAGGACGGCCAGGGAATCCAATTTCCACATAACGACGCGGTTGTAGTTTCGTTGAATATTGCTGATTACGATGTACGCCGCATTCTCGTAGATAATGGAAGCTCAGCTGATGTGTTGTTTTATGATGCCTTCTCAAAAATGTCCCTACCTGACGATCGATTGGGGCCGATGAATTCTCCGCTAATCGGATTTGCTGGCGACACTGTACCAGTCGAAGGTATCATAACTTTGACTATAGCAGCGGGGCAGCACCCAAAGCAAGCCAAGGCTCGGGTCGACTTCCTAGTTGTAAAGATCCCGTCCGCCTATAATGCGATCCTCGGCCGACCTAGTTTAAATGCACTCCGGGCGGTGGTATCGACTTATTACTTGAAGATGAAGTTCCCTACGAGCCATAGGGTTGGAGAAGTCAGAGGAGACCAGGCTCTAGCAAGGTATTGTTACTCGATCGCCTTGCATAAGGGAGGTCAGCCCGACCCCGGTCTTGTTGACGGACTGGACGTCCGCGGTGACCTCAATGAAGAACGGGTTGAGCCGACAGAGGACCTCATCTCTGTGTCCTTGAATGATGGAAGCTCGGAGCATATGGTGCAGATCGGTTCCAACCTGGCGGCCGAGGTTCGGGAGCAGCTCGTCGCTTTCCTCAGAAGAAACACGGACGTCTTCGCTTGGACCCCAGCGGATATGCCAGGAATCGACGCCGAGGTCATGGAACATCGGCTGGCCATCGACCCGAAACACCGGCCGGTAAGAGAAAAGCTACGCCAGCATGCCCTCGGAGAGGCAGAAAGCGATCGCTGAAGAAGTAGATAAACTCCTTAAAGCCGGACTAATCCGGGAAGTTCACTACCCGACCTGGGTTTCGAACGTGGTTCTTGTCAAAAAGACAAACAACAAGTGGAGGATGTGCGTCGACTTCAAAAAGCTGAACAAAGCCTGTCCAAAGGATAGTTATCCCCTGCCCAGGATCGATCAGTTGGTGGATGCAACCTCGGGCCATGAGCTCCTCACCTTTATGGACGCCTTTTCTGGTTACAACCAGATACGCATGGCGCCTGAAGACGAAGAAAAGACCGCCTTCATTACTAACCAAGGTCTTTATTGCTACAAAGTCATGCCTTTTGGACTCAAGAATGCGGGGGCAACGTACCAATGTTTGGTCAATAAAATCTTCAAAGAGAAAATCGGCCGCAACATGGAGGCGTACGTAGATGACATGCTTGTCAAAAGCCAAACTTCAATAGACCATCTGGCCGATCTTGAAGAGACCTTCGGTGCACTTAGGAAGCACAAGATGAAGCTGAACCCAACCAAATGCACCTTTGGCGTAACCTCCAAAAAATTTCTTGGGTTCATGGTGTCAAAGCGAGGAATCGAGGCAAACCCCCAAAAAATCCGAGCTATTAGGGAAATGACCACTCCAAAGACGATCAAGGAAGTTCAGCGCCTGGCCGGGAGGGTGGCATCCCTAAATCATTTCGTCTCAAGGTCGGCTGAACGTTGCATGCCCTTCTTCGAGGTTCTCAGGCGACCAAAGGACTTCAACTGGACGGTGGAGTGTCAACAAGCGTTCGAGGAGCTCAAAAACTACCTCGGCACGCCCCCGCTGCTGGCAAAATCAAAGCATGGGGAAGAATTGTTCTTGTATCTAGCTGCTTCCTCGGTGGCCTTGGCAGCAGTCCTTGTTAGGGAAGAAGCAAAGATGCAACGACCGATCTACTACGTGAGCCGAGTCCTGAGGGACGCGGAGACCAGATACTCAAGGATAGAAAAAGTGGCTTACTGTCTCATAATTGCTGCCAGGAGGCTCCGACCTTATTTTCAGGAGCACACCATAACGGTCCTCACGGATCAACCAATAAAAGCAGTTCTCCACCGAGCAAATGCTTCCAGAAGAATCACAAAATGGGCAATTGAGCTCACGGAGTTTCGACATCAACTACCAGCCCAGGCCATCAATCAAGGCCCAGATACTGGCGGATTTTGTAGTAGAGTGCACCATTCCAGACGAAGCCGAACTTGAATCAAGCGAGACAGACACAAAAGCAAGATCGAGCCTTGACGAAGCCGAACCATCACAACCGAACTTCCCCGAAGAAAGCGCCGACCTCTCTGAAGGTTTCTGGGTTCTGCACGTGGACGGTTCATCCAACTCCACTGGAGCTGGTGCGGGGTTGGTCTTGGTCAGCCCCGAGGGAGTTGTCGCCGAGTATGCGCTGCGCTTCGAGTTTTCCGCTACCAACAATGAAGCCGAATATGAAGCACTGATTGTCGGATTAAAAATAGCAAAGGAGCTAAAGAGTAGATCGGCTCCGAGTCTACAGTGATTCCCAACTGGTGGTCGGCCAAGTTGGCGGCAACTTCGAAGCAAGAGAGGAGAGCATGGTGAGATACCTCGGGAAGGTGAAGAGTTTGACCCCGGCCTTCGGCAGTTTCGTCATTCAGCATATCCCAAGGACAGAAAATGCGAGAGCCGATTTTCTTTCCAAACTGGCCACTTCGGCTCCAGCCGAACTGCCCAAAGAAGTGTTTCTGGAAATTATGAAGTACTCGACCACAGAAGAACCTCAAGACATCCTACAGACGGAATTCGAGCCCAGCTGGATCGATCCATTGGTCGCGTACCTTAAAGAGGGGGTTCTTCCTCACGACCAAAAAGAAGCTCGGAAAACTCAAGAATCAGGCCTCCCGCTATGTCTTATACGAAGGCAAGCTGTATAAAAGGTCGTACTCCCTCCCATTGTTGAGATGTCTCCGACCTTCAGAGGCTAATCTTGCACTATGGGATGTGCACGAAGGACTTTGCGGAAGCCACTTAGGAGCAAGGTCTTTGTCGCTAAAGTTACTTCGGCAAGGGTATTACTGGCCGACCTTATTTCGCGATTCTGTGGAATACGTAAAGAGGTGCGACCGCTGCCAGAAAAATGCTAGTGTGCAGAGGCGGCCGGCATCCGAACTCACTCCGCTCAATTCACCTTGGCCGTTTGCGCAATGGGGAATGGATATACTCGGCCCTTTCCCAACAGCGTCGGGACAGCGGAAGTTCCTCTTGGATCGCGATTGACTACTTCACCAAGTGGGTCGAAGCTGAACCACTCGCTAAAATTACCGAGGCCAAGGTACAGGACTTTGTTTGGAAGTCACTAGTTTGCCGGTTCGGCCTGCCCCGAACCCTTATAACCGACAACGGGCGTCAGTTCGCCGGGGCTAGGTTCGCCGAGTTCTGTGAAGGATTAAACATCTCCCAACGCTTCACCTCTGTGGCTCATCCGCAGGCTAATGGGGAAGCTGAGATAACCAACCGGACCTTGCTACAAGGAATCAAAGCGAGACTTGATAAGGCAAAAGGGGCCTGGGTGGACGAACTCTACCATGTCCTCTGGGCATACCGAACTACTCAGAGGGTGCCAACTGGAGAAACACCTTTCGCTTTGGCCTTCGGTACTGAGGCAGTTATCCCAGTCGAGCTTAAGCTCCCTTCTGCACGAGTCGTGGGCTTCAATGAGCAGCACAACCCCCAAGACCTCAGAGTCAACCTCGACCTCCTGGAAGAAAGGAGGGAGGAAGCCCGCATCCGGATGTCAGCTTATAAACAGAAGGTGGCTCGGTACTACAACTCCAGGGTTAAAAGCAAGACGTTCAGAGTGGGGGACTTAGTGCTCAGACGAGCCGCTGTCACTCAGCCTCAGAGTCAAGGGAAGCTCGCCCCAAATTGGGAAGGTCCATACGAGGTGACGGAAGTTATCCGACCCGGAAACTTATCGCCTGAAGGAACTCGGAGGGATAATGCTTCCCCGGCCATGGAATTCAGAAAATCTGAGGATGTATCATCAATAAATTTCCTTCAAAAATTCCTTTGCTCTGCATTTTTGGTTTTTGACACAAGGATTATGGGATGGCAAGAGAAAAATGAGTAAAAATAGCCCGTTAGGAACAGGAGGAAGACCTCGTCCTAACGCGAGCAAAGTCGAAGGCCTCGTTCACCTTAGACGAGATGGGGGGAGAAGCTCGGACGACGGTCCGCATGTGCCCCCACAGCCCGTTAGGAACAGGAGGAAGACCTCGTCCTAACGCGAGCAAAGTCGAAGGCCTCGTTCACCTTAGACGAGATGGGGGGAGAAGCTCGGACGACGGTCCGCATGTGCCCCCACAGCCCGTTAGGAACAGGAGGAAGACCTCGTCCTAACGCGAGCAAAGTCGAAGGCCTCGTTCACCTTAGACGAGATGGGGGGAGAAGCTCGGACGACGGTCCGCATGTGCCCCCACAGCCCGTTAGGAACAGGAGGAAGACCTCGTCCTAACGCGAGCAAAGTCGAAGGCCTCGTTCACCTTAGACGAGATGGGGGGAGAAGCTCGGACGACGGTCCGCATGTGCCCCCACAGCCCATTAGGAACAGGAGGAAGACCTCGTCCTAACGCGAGCAAAGTCGAAGGCCTCGTTCACCTTAGACGAGATGGGGGGAGAAGTTCGGACGATGGTCCGCATGTGCCCCCACAACCCATTAGGAAACCTCGTCAAGAGGAAGACCTCGTCAACCTCGACTTCGCTGAAAGGAGCTAAAGAGCCTCAACTTCGGCATCAACTTTAGCCAGAGATGAAATATCCGTCGAACTTCGACATGGATCGATACGAGGCCCGAAAAAAAACTTCGGTAGTCGCCTTGACTACACTCCCTTCCTTCAAGTTTTGAACTCGGGAGTGGGGGGGCTAGTGTTGGGGATAAACCCCGCTCCTGCCAAAGTCTAGCCCGATGTGACTAGTGGCCACAGAAGAGATTCCACGGACGGGTTTCGATCGAATTGCCAAGCGGCCGAGCTCCTCAAACTCCCAGCATCAGGACCAAACCCTCCTCGGTCGGGCTTCAAGTAACCATCCCTCCAACGGCCGAACTCCTCAAATGGTCGCCCCCTCGGCCAAACTCCTTAAGTGGTCGCCCCCTCGGCCAAACTCCTACATCCGGCCGAGCTTCTCAGTGGTCGGACCTCAGCCGAGGTCCTTCAAACCGACCGAACTCTCATGCGGTCGAGCTTCATACTCCCAGCGCCCGAACTCCTCAGCAGTCGGCAGCGGGTCGAACTACTTAGCTGCCAAACTACTTCTGATTACTCAATCGCCAAGCTTCGGTCAGACTCCTGCAAAAGCTGAACTATCCCTGCGTCGTTACAGCCAGGCGCCTGCAGGAGCCAAACTCCCCCCAAAGCTTCCTCTCGGGCTGAGCTTTTAAGGAAGCCAGGCTCCCTACAGACTTCTTCAGTGGATGAGCTTCTCAATGGCCGAACTCCTTATGATGGATTACTGCAGGCGATCTCGCTACGGTTACATGACAATAACGATCGGTATTTATCGATATTTATCGACAATAACGATCGACAATAACGATTGGCATTGATCAAGACAGTTACGATGCCCATTAACCAAGATGGTTAAAACAAGCTCCCTCTATAAAAGGACCCTCCGAATACACTGAAGCCAGGTTCTGAAAACTCTTTTCTTCTCCTCTATACAATATCGAGCACTCCATTCCTGTTGACAGAAACTAACTTGAGCGTCGGAGGGTCTTGCCGGAGCCACCCCCCACTGGTTCCGAGCGAGACTTTATTTTGCAGGTCCCCGACGGCAGCCTCTTCGGCCTCAACTCCGACGATGATAAGTTTCTGCATCAACATTGGCTATAGTATGGTCCATGATGTGCTTCACAGAATTACCTATTTTCTTCTAGAGTCATGCCCTAGAGATAGCAATATACATCTTAAATAGAGTACCTTCTAGGTTTATATCTAGCACTCCATATGAGAAATGGAAAGATAAGAAACCTAATCTTAAGTATCTTAAGATATGGGGTTGTGCGGCACATGTCAAAAAAAATTTTGGGGATAAGCTAGATGCTAGAGCAGATAGATGTCTATTTGTAGGATATCCTAGAGATATTATGGAATACCTATTCTGCCATTCTATTCAACAAAAGGTATCTGTAAGTAGGCATGCTACTTTCATAGAGAAAGAGTTCATCCTAGAAAAGGTAGTGGGAGAAACATTGAACTTAGTGAAGTTCAAGAAAAATAAATAGAAATTGCTCAACTAAGTGAACACATAAATAGGGAAGAACTTAAACACACAACTCATATCCGAAGGTTTGATAGAGTGCAACATGCACCTATGAGATACAGACTCATTATTGAAAATAACGAAGCCCAAGTCTTTGAGAATGATGAACCTCTGATCTACAAAAAAGCAGTCATGGGTAGAGACTCAGATAAATGGCAGGCTGTAATGCAATCCGAAATGGACTCCATGTATGCCAATAAAGTATGGACTTTGGTGGATGCACTAGAGGGTGTGAACCCTATTGGGTGCAAATGGATCTATAAGAAAAGATTGAAGCAGAAGGCCAAGTTGAAACCTATAAAGCCAGATTGGTGGCTAAGGATTTCAAGCAAAAATAGGGTATAGATTATGATGAGATATTTTCACCTATTGTCATACTCAAATCTATTCAGATTTTGCTTGCCATAGCAGCATACTATGATTATGAAATATGAAAAATAGATGTAAAGACCACCTTCCTTAATGGTTTTCTTAAGAAGGAGGTCTACATATCACAATTAGAGGAATTTATCTCAAGTGAGAGATCAAATCAGGTATGCAAGCTTAAGAGATCCATTTATGGATTAAAGCAAGCTTCAAAAAGTTGGAACATCCATTTTGATATTACAGTCAAAGAGTTTAGCTTCATCAAGAATGTGGATGAACCCTGTGTACAAGTAGACTAGTAGGAGTGCCATGGTTTTCTTAATTTTATATGTAGATGTCATACTCCTCATTGGAAATGATATCCCAATATTGCAATTGGTTAAGTTATGGCTATCAAATAAGTTTTTCGTGAAAAACTTGGAAGAAGCATCCTATATACTTGGTATAAAGATCTATAGAGATAGATCTAAGAGGATGCTATGCTTGTCCTAGTCTAAGTACATTAACATAGTGCTGAAAAGTTTCAGCATGGATGAAAGTAAACGAGGTTACATAGCCATGAGTCAAGGCATACATCTCTTTAAGAAGATGTCTCCTAAGATACCTGAAGAGAGAAATAGAATGAGTTCTATTTCTTATGCTTCGACTGTAGGATAAATAATGTATGTCATGTTATGTACCAGGCCTGATGTTGCTTATGCCTTAGGCATAGTTAGTAGATTTCAGGATGATTTAGGAGAGGATCATTGAAAAGCTATGAAAAATACTCTCAAATATTTGAGAAGGACTAAGGATATTTTTTTAGTATATGATGGATTTGATCTTAAACTAGAAGAATATTCTGACTCTAGTTTTCAATCAGACCTAGATGATAGCAAATCTATTTCAAGGTATGTCTTTACTCTGAATGGTGGAGCAATGGGTTGGAAGAGTACGAAACAGCCGACTGTAGCTGACTCAACCACTGAGATAGAGTGCATAGCTGCAAATGAAGCCATCAAGAAAACTATCTGGATGAAGAAATTCATCACTAAATTGGATGTTGTTTCTGAGATTGAGAACCCAATACCACTTTACCATGATAATACTGGTGCAGTTGCTCAAGCTAAGGAACCAAGGTCTCATCATAAATCCAAGTATATTCTAAAACACTTCCATCTCATTCATGAAATAATAGAGTGATAAAATATTATCACTGAACGAGTAGATACAAAGAACAACATAGTAGATCCATTCACTAAGACATTACCACAGCAGCAATTTGATCGCCATCTCGATTGTATGGGCTTAAAATATAAGAGCGATTGGCTTTAGTGCAAGTGAGAGATTGAAAGGAATATGCCCTTAAGCCAATTGAAATATGTATTTTGATGGGATATTCTTTATCTTCCAAACTTGTGTAATGACATTTCCAAATAAACAAAAGCATTTATTTCATCATATGCTACATCTTAATTATTTATTTAAGATTATGATGGATCTTATAAATTAGGGCAATAATTTTAGGGTTATTATGAGATCATACCAGTGAGATCTAAAATCTTAAAATCTTAATTTAAATATTTCTGATCAATGGAACATTGAGTTAGGGATCAATATTTTCGGTAAGACTGGCATATCTTATGTATGCTTAATGGAGATGGTGATTCATCTCACGATCACTTGTGTATGATACTAATACTAGGATGTGGGTGCTCATTAGAGAATGAGTTTTCTGAATTGATCCAATTTGAAAACTTCTAATGGAGTCTTATCTCAATGTCAACAGATGGTTCTTATGGTTGAAGTTGTACATGTAATCCTTTAACCTGAGACTATCATAGAACCTTATATGTATGAATCCATATTTTGGTTCATACTCATTCATGACTCAGTCATGCACGGGGTGATCTGGATATGGTGGATTACATATGAAGATCGTGATTAGGTCAACATGGAATAGATCACTCTTAGTAAGAGGAAATTGCATCTTAATTTCTTCAATCAAATGATGATTCAGGAAGTCTTTGATCAAAGCATGAGAAAAATTAGAAATGGTTTCTAATTTTTTATTAATCTAATCATTATTATAAGATTGAGAGAAATATTAATATGATATTGGGTTAGACATATTTTCATACCCAGAGTCATATTCGAGATGCAAAGAGATTGAAGGATCCTGTTGCACGGTAACTTTCCACTGAAGGTATTTTTGGTATTTCTTTCAAAATTTTATATCTTTCGGGTAGGCATTATATGTTGCTAGATGTCAATCTTGTCTTATGGGTTGAATCAAATTAAAGAGTTTAATTTGATCATTAATTAGAAAATGTTCTAATTGATCAAATCGGGTTGATTAGTTTTGACCTAAATCGGTTTGGTTGAGTTTTAAACAAATTAGATCAAATCATACCTAGACCCACTACTGGCTAGATGTAGAACCCAATGGATCACACACAAAGAAAATTGATCAAGGGTCTAATTGGATTAGATCATCTTTGCAAGTTGAACATGCTAGCACATGTTGCAAACCCTAGCAGCTAGATTCGAATCTGGTTCCAATTTGGGCTAACTAGATCCAATTTGGTCAAATTATTTTTGGTCATTAATTGGGTTAACCCTTGGCTAGTTGACCATGGGATTGGGGGCATCATACCTGAATCCCACATGCTAGAGAGTCTCTCTCTTGGCGCATAGAGGTTGCTTAGTGTGCTAGAGGTCTTTAGAGCATGGGTTTGAATGGCGCCACTTTATTTCCATCTTATCCTATTTACTTTCTGTGTAACTTATGTTATATATTTTTGGATCTAAATGAGGCACCAAGGAGTCCTTCTGCATGCAAAACACTTTGGTATTTTATCTAAAATTAATTAGTTAAAGTGGAGTCCTTGCCGCCCCCTCTTCCTTAGCTCCCCTTAGACCAAGTCAAAGGTCCTTGGGGTTTTGACTTTTCAAAGCTTATCTCCATGCCAATTTTAGATATGGTGCCCCCTTTCCTGGCCATTGGATGGCCATCTAATCTGATCAAAGCCCTTAATGATTGGCACCATTTGTTAAGAGTTGTGACTCTTCATAAGAAAATGTACGTAGAATTTTTTGAAGAGTCCTTCTGCTTTAAGGCATCCTTTTGGAATAACTCTATCTAATTTCACGTGGCTCAAAAATCAGAAAGGGGCATGAGATTTTGAGTAGGCATAAGACATGCCCGGGGAGTGGGTGTGAGATATTCATGAAGGTACCCCTACGTACATTATAAATAGGGGTGCGCTCCAGAAGTCCAATTCATTCAGAACTCTCTTCTTCTTTTTTATATACTCTTCCTAATTGTCTAATTTTTCTCTTCCTTTCCTTGTTAAGACAAAGTCCTATTAAAGAACAAGAGGTCTATTTTAGGACAAGGGCTTAGGAAGAGAGTAAAGAAAGACAAGGAGATTAGAAAGAAAGAAAAGGGTAGACCAGGAGGGTGACAGCAAAGGTTAAGAAAGGTTATGCCCAAATAATTATAGTTCTTATCATAACAATTTTAATTAAAATAAACAAAGGTGCTGGCGTCTTGATCAAGTCTCCATGTGGATCAATATTGGAGGGTGAACACGTAGGCACTTGGTGGAACCCCTGATGGATTGTTGCCGACAATCAGTGTCAAATTAGGGTTAAGCGATCAATGGTACGTTCCAATATCCTAATTTATATTATAAATGCATATTTTATGATTTTAATTCTAATAATATGGTCCTAGGGTTTTGATTTGGTTTTATGATTTCAAATTTTTTTATATTTTGAAATCCGTGCTTTCATCCTGTGCACCAAATCCTACATCTTGGTCATAGAGTCTCAGTCTAGTAAAACTCTTGACCTTAGAGTCCCTAACAAGTAGGACTCAGAGTCCTAACCTTATAGGACTCTCGATCAAAGAGTCCCAGTCCAGTGGAACTCTTGACCCTAGAGTTCTACATAAGCAGGACTCAGAGTCCCAACTGAGTAGGACTCCCAGTTAAAGAGTTTCAGTCCAGTGGGACTCTTGACCATAGAGTTCCAATCTAGTGTGACTCTTCATCAGCCATTAGATCAGATAGAATCTTCTAATGTGTGTGACCCCGTAGGTTTGAACCTAAGCCAGTAGCATAGGAACTAGTTCCTATATCAATTGAAGTGACCATGTAGCAATGGTATCCGATGTCTGGATAGGTTGAATAGTCACAATCACGACATTCAGAATCTACATGAATATAGTTACCATATAATTCATCCCTTTGATCTCTGTGTATGGGATGACTCCGAGTTAAACTATCAACTCTCAAAAGTACATCTAAATCATGTCTCAATGCAATCAGTCCTATGACTCCTCATAAGGACTACCCTGGCCAAGGATTTATTAAATTGAAACATAATTAAATACAGCTTCTAAACTGGAGTGGTCAATCCCATCTTGACTCACACACTGACTCCTCAAGTAGTTGACTGTGCCTAGAAATCTTCCATCACTAAATTAAAAATTCAGGTAGTCCGACAACAAAGCACAGTGAGTTATTTGGAAGTCATTATGATGATCTCAGATCAGAGGGACATTTATACCCATATTCCATCAAAAAAAATCTTGATAGTACAAAAGCTCTAGAGTTGATCATGTTTAGTGTAGATGTACCTCTACATCTCATCTGCATGCCATACCAGTGTCTCCACACTCCATGGTTAAGAGGACAATCAATCTATATGGCATACAATGATCTATGCTCGATAAACATTATCGTCCTTAGTAACAATGTATCATTTGATCGCGAACATATTTAAGAACTAAATGATAAATTTTTCTTTGTTGATTCTAAATAGTTTTAAGGACTTCACCACAATATAGGAGTTCATTAGAAGATGAATGAATTTATGATGAAAAATATTAAAATAACTTTTATTTATTAATTATTTAAATATAAGTACAAGAATCAATACAACCATCAACAGTCTAATGATTGGCTTTAGGACACTATTTCCAATAGAATGAAGGTTGGACAAGCTATTTTCCTAAGCTCAATTTTACTCCTAAGGCTAGGGTTAGGAGAGCTCGGATTGGATGGACTCCTAGAACTAGTGAATCAAGAAAATTTAGAAGCTATTTTGGATCGAGCAAAATCAGAAAAAATTCACTAAAAATTAGAAGAGATTGGCAGACAAACCTAGTAAATAGAAAAAGTATAGCAACCCCCCAGAAACTTCTAAGATTTGAAAAATAAAAGAAAGGCAAGAAAATGCAAAATGGGAGTTAGAAGACTGACCTAAATCAGGTAGAATAGTCGAAACAATGAAGGAACAGCAGAGACAAGGTGGTGGGAGAGCAAGGCAGGATGTTCAAGAGCGAAGGAGATGAAAATTAGAGAAAGAATGGGATAGAGAAAAACCAAGATGAGGAAGAAGAAGAAGGAAGCACTTAAATAGGTACGAGGACCCTAAGGTTGTTATGATTGTGCATCATCTGTGCCAAATCCTCATCCTCCGCATGTCCTCTTCATCATGGCATTGGCAAACATCTGACAAAATTATTATGGCACCGTATATTCGAGTTCCACATTGGGGGGAGAATTTCAAAGGTCAAGGTCATTTCAGATCATTCAACAATAAAGATGCTCTTGCACCAATTCAAATGAGCCAAAATTTTTCATCTTCTGAAGGTGGAAAACGATCATAGAATTTGATACTCCCTTCATTTGAACTTCAAACTTGAGAGTAGAGGTATAAGTATTGGGGGTAAAATAGCTCCCACCAAAGTCAAATTAGATGTCTAATCTTGATATAGTGCCATCTGTAGTCATGACTGCCAAGTCCAAACCTTAACCTAGTTGATTCTCTAGTCCAGGTAGATTTTGAAAGATTGGCCTTCAGATCTTGCATATCGATCAACCTTCTCAACGACAATCCCTCCAACTTCCTCCTGATAACAGTAGACATTTTCAAACCACATTGTGAACTTTGGCCAAACGAACTTGGATAGTGAAAGTAGCTTGCTCTTTGACTGGTTCTAATCCCCGATCTAGAATGAATAGTAGTTACCCCATGAATACAGGACCTTAGCATTGTGCGACCTTGAGCAGCAACCAATCTTAAGCATCGGTCGAACTCCTTTATCTCACTCTATAGACAGTAGATCTCAACCAAGGACTATGGCTGGATGAATTTGGGTTAGCAAGAGGACCTCGCCAGCAATATGACTCTAACCTTCAACCTGGAATAATTGGTAGTTACTTCAAAAGTAATGAATCTTAGTACTCATCCATCCTAGCTTCAAGTTGATTTTAGATATCTACCAAACTTCCTCAAGAGAACATGGCTGTAGTTCTCATTGAAGAATCTGGCATCCCTTTCTAGCCTTCAATCTTTTAAACTGAAGTATCCACCCTTGGCCAACCTTGAAGGTGGTTGAGCTCTCGAAAGCAGTCAAGATAGCACCAATAGGACCTAAACTCAGAACCCAGTTATGAGCCCATCATCCACTACTTAGAAGTCGACCTTTAAGCTCATTTAGCCCGACTTCAAGTTTCTAATCCTAACATGAATAGCTCGCCATCAAGCTCAGAAGCCTCCGACCTCCTATTCAAACTTCAGTAAATAAAATTCAACTGCCAGCAAATCACGACAAATGATAGCCCACTCTCCATAATAAACTCTTAGTGATCCGAATGGCCTTCTAACATTCTGTTATAGCTATTACTCTCATTTTATTATAGGCTCCATCTATATAAGGGATCTCTAGATATATTATTCTCTCTAAGCTCTCATCTCGACTCTATTCTCCTGTGTACTCCATTCTTGTTGGCCAGAATGCTAACTTGACAATCGGAGGATCCATGCTAGAGCCACCTACCTCTAACCTAGACTTTGTCTTGCAGATCTTGTCGATGAGATCATCTCTACCACCTCTAGCAAACTTCGATAGCCATCCATTTTCTACACCAACATTACTATTTTTACAAATTTAGACGAATAGCTTGACTCTGGGATTCATTATAGGAGAGAGAATTAGAGCTAGAATTTAATATCTTTATTTTAGATTATGATTTATCGAAGTTGATGCAAAACTATAGAATTTGTAATGCACTTGATATAGTTATTTAAATTAAGTTTGAATATTAATTTATTGATTATTTGTCTCACTGTAGATTTATGATATCATGAATAGATATCCTACATGCTTGTGGAGAAAGTTCTCTATGAGTATACGATGATTACTATGACCCCTGGCTCATGATCTTGGATCAAGGGGATGACAATTTATATGGTGTCAAAGCATAAATTGAGAAATTATAATATAGAATCAGATATATAATGATTGTAGGAGAGTAGACACTATAGACATTGGAAATGATAACTTATGTCATCGTGATATGATTTAGAAACTTAAGATTTGACATAAGTGTGTACAAAGTAATCTAAATTATTTTTAAACTAATCAAAGTGATAATTTGATTTGAAGGATGTAATGTTGAGAAACTAGATTACGAAATTAGAGGATGACTTGAGGTTATAAAGTTAAACTTTTGAAAACTTGAGCACGAAAAAATTTTGAGAACAATTTTTTTTTCTAGAGGGAGAGAATGTAATATCTAGCCTAATCGGGCCCAGTCAACCATTAGAGAAAAGGCATCAAAAAAAAGATCACACGTGCTTTTAAAGCATCAGTAAAAAAAACAAAATAGGGCCAACATGTGTCGTGCACTTGCGGGGTGAAAGAGTTGGACTCCCATCAGAGTCATCTTCTTTCCTCGATTGACTCTTGATAAAAGTCAAATCCACTATTAAGAGGGAGTCAAACCCCTCCCCTCTAGCTCTATTTAAATGGAAAAGTGCTTACTCCGTCTTTCCATCATAGACGTAGGCCCCAAGCTGGAGGTTCGTTAGAGTTCTTCTTCTCTTCTTCTTCTTGGAAGCCATTCAGCATGCCCACTAGATTTCAACCCAAACATTGTTAGAAACAAGGTTTTAAAGATAATTTCGAAAGTTTCATTGTTTGTGTAAGATTAAAATTGCTCTACATTACATAGAGGTGCTGTTGGAGAGATATCAAATCCATAGGATGGTGATAATCCTCTACAAGTCAGTGGTACCTCTCAATAGAAAGGGGTCATTGATCCTACTAGGAGTACTCGAACGGAGCAATAAGAATCAACTATGGCTTAGATATAATGTAGGCATTATTGGCTTAATGCAATTAGAACAGTAGTTACTCCAACAATAGCAAGAGCAATGACAAATACCACCACCATAAGGATGTAGAGAGCAGCCGAAGTAATAAAGTAATATTGTAAAATTTAAGAAGTTATCTCTACCGACTTTCAAGGAGAGTATAGAATATTTGGAAGTTGAGAATTGACATATGGAGATGGAGAAAGCATTTATTATTATGAGATATCATGATGATGAATAGATCATGCATGCATTATTGAATTTATCTCTTAGTGTGGTCTAATTGTCACTTAGTCCGGTTTAACTCATTGGGTCAAGTCCTGAATCAATTACAATAAGCCCAATTAATTAAAGAGTCTTATTTTTTATGAGACTTACTAAAATTTTAACTCTAACTAGGAACAAGTCTTTTGATGTGACAAGACAAGTGCATGTATAAATAGAGATGGTCCGAGCCCTTTTCTCCAACTCTCGGGAGGGTATGATAATTTTCATCGATCATCCACATTAAGGAGGAGGGTGAGGAGAGAAAAGACTAGCCACATACAAAAGAAAGACCTGATGCTCTGCAAGGTTGTGTGATCATCATATTGATGAGACTGTTGAAGGAAAAAGTTTTATTTTTCGGATCAGGTTCGTTCAGATCTGATTGGATTAAGAGGGATATTTCAAAAAAAAAATTCTGTGAGATCCTAATCAGATCTAAGACTCCTTAGATCTAATCTTATTGATCTAATAATAAAAATTAAATTAAATTTAATTATACCTTTATTTTGGGTAATCCAATTATCCTATGATGATCCCGATGTTTGTCCAAGATTCTGGATGTAGCCATGCAAACATCTGACCTCTACCGATATCCACTCAGACAGGATATAGAGATCTTCTCCTTCTTAACCAATTCTCCAAAAATTAGATCTAGATCTAATCTTGAAGATCTTCAAAACTACTTTTGAAGAACAGCTGTTGTCTCCTGCAGTAGTGCTGCCTTCTTCCTTTTCTAGCACCTTTCACTTGCTTGGATCGCACCTTGTTCGTGCCCAAAAGCCCTAGGGCATGGAGAGGAGAGAGGGACCAGAGGATGGCATGGAGAAGGAGGGAGAGAGGCTATGTGGCATGGGCTAAAGGCAAAAGCATTAAATTCTAGATGCAAATAGGATTTATATAGACCTTGCTGCGCCATGCAGTGCCACATCATCCTGGCCAATCATGGCCCTTTATACAATCAGATCAAAATCTGATTGATGGAATGACATCATATGATCCAATCAGATGAGAGACCCTCAAAACCCTCCTAAGGTGGCACCAAGACTGGGTCAAACAAGACTTCTTGGTGCCACATAGTTTAATCCCCTGAAGCAACCTGGAGTCTCATCTATATGGGACTCCATCTTTTATCCTCATGGAGCACACGCCTCCTTAGGCATGCCCCCCCTTCCTGTCTACTTTTTAGCAGGGGGACAAGTCCCCAGATTTTCTCCTATGGGTGCATGACGCATGGGCAGATGTCTAAGTGTCCAGGGTCAATATTTAACCAATGTTCGAGAACAGAAATTAGCAGATGATCGAAAATGGTAGGTGTTGTTTCAAATTTATCTCATAAATTAAGATAACACTTTTCTAACCTAGACAAGCTCCAGCCAGACCATGTAAATATTCCTGAGTGAGCCCAAACACATTTGGCTCAGCCGAGATAAGCTTTAATGATTGTTAAAGGAGAACATTAGGCTCAATCGTATGCTAGCATGATTTTCTTGAACCTAATTGAACCTTATTCAAATCAATTAAATTGGGTTAGTCTAATTGATGATATTCAGATCTAAATCCTTATTTGTATGATCCAATTAGGTTCAGTTTTGTATGGTAATGGGATATGTTGTGATCTCTATCATCGACATCATTGAAATACCTTTCGATGGATCAGAACTTTTTTGATTTAGACAACCAGTATGATCGATCATCCAAATCATTCTAATTGCTCCCAAAATCCGTTAGTGACACCTAGCAGCATATGGTCGCAACCCATCAAAATTGAAAGCGAACCTCTCGATGAAGTTACTTATGTGATTAAGTTCCTCTATCTTGAGCACCGATCGGATTAGGATTAAGGTGATCTCATCAAATCCTAATTTCCATCATATGAATTAATCATTCAATTCAAGTCTAATGTGAAAATCCTAATAGAATGGGATGAACGTGCAACACCCCTACTCATCATAAGAATCTAGGGTTTTGTAGAAAATAAGTTTTTGGATTTTCGATTAAGGATGAACGTGCAGCACCCCTACACATTATAAGAATACCCCATCGAATGGGAGGAGAGGGCATTTAAACTTTACTTTGTTCTTATAACTGGACGGCCAAGGGGAACGCCTTAATCAGAAATATGAAAACTACAAAACTAGTTAGATCTACGTCATATATCTCATATATAAGATTGATCTAACTTTAAACATATTTTGCATACATCTTCATGTATCATATCATGCATGTTTTCAGATTTAAATTATCTCATAATCATCTAAAAAATCAAATTTAATTTGATCTTATAAAAATAAATTTTATTCAAGATAATTATGTAGAACTATTATACAACTAGTCTAAACATGCATTCATCATATCTCATATGAACAAAAGTTAAATAATTTTATTTTCTATTTTTTAGATCTTATTATAATATTTATAACGTCAAAAAATAATAAATAAATAGATTTAAAAATCATAACTAATCAAATAAAATAATGATCATGCAACACTATACATAGAATAATTCTATTCTATAACTAGTCATGCATCTCATACAACTTTGATCAATATTATTTAATTTCTTAATTTTTTTAATTTCAGATATAATCACATTTCATGTGAATGAAGAAAAAATCATAATTTTTTGAATCAGATTCATTCAAATCTGGTCGGATCAAGAGAGATATTTCAAAAAATTTTTTCATGTATCTAGATTAGATCTATGATATTTCAGATCTAATTTTATAGATCTAATAAATAAAAATAAAAATAAATTAAATCTGATTTAATTATACCTTGATGTTGGAAAATCAGATTACCTTTTGATGATCCTGTTGATTACCTAAGGTTCTGGATCTAGCCACGCAAGCGCCTGACCTCTATCGGTATCCACTTGGACTAGATCTGGAGATCTTCTCCTTCTTTATCACTTCTTCAAAAATTAGATCTGGATCTAATTTGGAGGATCTTCAAAACTTCTTTCGAAGATCAGCAGTCGTCTCTGCAGTAGTGCTGCCTTCTTCCTTTCTTGTTAGCTTTTTCTTGCCTGGATCACACCAAACTGAAGCACAACTTTTCTTGGGCGTGGAGAGGAGAGAGAGGATTAGAGGATGGCATGGAGGAGGGATCGGGGCAGCCTTAGGCCATGGGCTAAGACAGAACTCTATTAAAGTTGGGTGCGGATAGGGTTGATATAGACCCTACTGCGCCCTGTAGTGCCACATCATCCTGGTCAATCACGTTGCCTCATGCAATCAGATCTAAATTTGATTGATGGGATGATATTATCTGATCCAATCAAATAAGAGTCCCACTAATTTATCCTTAGATGGCACCTAAGATTGTTCAAAGTCTATAGCTAGGGGTTACCTAAGTAGAAACCAAGAAGCAACCTGGAGTCCCATCCATATGGGACTCCAGTCATCCGTATTCATGGGTGCATGCCTCCTTAGGCATGCACCCCCTTCTTTCAAAAATCTAGCAAGGGGACAAGCCCCTATCTGCTCTCCAATAGGTTCATGACAGATGGACGGATTTCCAAGGGTCAAAGGTCAACGTTTGACCAAAGTCAAAATACAAGAATTAGCAGGTGATGAAAAATGGTAGGTATTGTCTCAAATTTATTTCATAAATTAAGATAATCCTTTTTCTGATCTGGATAAGCTCCAGTCAGACCAAGTAAAGGTACCTGAGTAAGCACAAACATATTTGGCTCAGTCGAGATAACTTTTAATGATAGTAGAAGGAGAATGTTAGGCTCAATCGTATGCTAGCACGATTTTCTTGAACCTAATTGAATCTAATTCAAATCAATTGAACTCGATTAATCCAATTGATGATTCCAGATTCAAACCCTTATTTGTATGACATAGTTAGATTCAGTTCTGTATGGTAATGGGATATGTCACGATCTCTATCATCGACATCATCAAAACTCTTTTCGATGGATCAAAACTCTTCTAATTCAGACAACTAGAATGATCGATCATCTAAATCATTCTTATTGCCCCCAAAATCCACCATTGACACCTAGCAGTATATAGTGGCAACCCATCAAAATTGAAAATGAACCTCTCAGTGCAGCTACTTATGTGATTAAGTTCTTCTATCTTGAGCCCGGATCAGATTACGGTTAAGGTGAACTCATCAAACCCTAATTTCTATCATATGATTTAATCATTTAATTCAAGTCCAATTTGAAAACCTTAATAGAAACTCTTTCTATTATTTAACTCTGCCTTGGCCATGGGCTTATGGACTTGATTCTCATGATTATCATAGGGCTACTCCTCTTCTACCGAGAGAGATTGATTCCCTCTTGGTGCAATCCAATTACTATAACGAACATGCTATAGCCAACATACACCTCAGGGTTTTGAATGGATGGAGACTGAGTCATGGTGTAGTCAAACTATAACACCCTTATGGTGAACTACCAATGCACCTCAGGTCAAAGAATCAGACACCACTGTAGGTTCGAGCCAGTCATCAACGAGAAGGTAGACTTCCTTATGACTGCTCGCGGTGGTCACACTCAGTATCCTCGTTCTCCAATGAGTACCTATACTCTCACTCCGGTGTCTCTACACTGTAAACTCAAGACTCATCTACTATAAAGAAGTGATTGTACACCAACCTTCTGAATCAATCATCATTTTCATGATGATCCTATGGTTGGAAGCATTTTATGAGTTAATAATGAAAATTCTTGTCTTAAATTTTCAACTCTTGTAAATAAAAATTATCATTACCATTAACTCCAACGGATGTATCACAGACACTAAATAAACATTTGTGATAGAAAATAATCTATTTTATTATTTATAGTCAAAATTATAATTTTGCCTCTAGAAGTGTATTACAAGTGTCAGCCAATTCTGGCTTCTAGGGCACACATAGCTGATAAACTCCCATTTGACTTCAAGCTAATTGGCTACAAATCTAAGTCCCATCTTCTCAAGGTGGGCTTCAATCTTCTGTTGGCCCAATGGCTTAGTGAGTGGGTCTGCAGTATTATCTGCGGAGTCGACTCTCTTGACCTTGAGGTAACCCTTCTTGAGGTAATCATGGATGAGGTGATATCATCACTCGATGTACTTGAATTTTTGATGAGATCTTGGCTCCTTAACAAGGGCTATGGCACCATTATTATCGCAGTATAGAGGAATGGCATCTGATGGCATCACTTCGATCTATGTGGCAAACTTCTTATACCAGAATGCCTCCTTCATAGCTTCTGATGTAGTGATATATTCTGCTTCCATGGTGGAATCTGCTATCACATCTGCTTAAAACTCTTTCTATTGATAGCACAACCATTACACACAAACAGACTCCTAGATGTCGACTTTTGATCATCTACATCGGACATAAAATTTGAGTCTGTATACCCCTAGACCTAGAGTTCTCCATTACCAAAGACCAATAACATATCCTTAGTTCTTCTCAAGTACTTAAGGATACATTTTACAGAAGTCCAGTCTTCTTCACCTGGATTCGACTGATATCTGCTTGTGACACTCACAGCATGGGCTATATCAGGTCGTGTACATAACATGGCATACATGAGGCTCCCTAGCATAAGGGATCTTGCTCATGCATTTAATTTCCCCAAGTGTGCTAGGGCACATCTTCTTGGAAAGATGAATGCCATGTCTGAAGGGTACCAAACCCCTCTTAGAGTTTTCCATGCTAAACCTCTTTAGCAATTCCTCCATGTACATCTTCTGTGAGAGTCCTAGCATCCTATTCGGTCTATCTCTATAGACCTTAATTCTCAAAATAAAGGATGCTTCTCCTAGGTCTTTCATGAAGAATTCTTTTGATAACCACATTTTAACTACTGTCAATATGGGAATATCATTCCCAATAAGAAGGATATCATCCACGTACAATATGAGGAACACAACAGCGCTCCCACTAACCTTTTTGAAGAAACATGGCTCCTCCTCATCTTGATGAAATGAAATAATTTGATTACATCATTAAAATGAGTATTCCAACTTCGAGATGCTTACTTAAGTCCGTAAATGGGCCTTTGTAACTTGCATACCTTGTGATCATCATCACTGGATGTGAAACCTAGTGGCTATCCCATATAGATATCTTCCTCAAGATATTTATTTAAGAATGCCATTTTTATGTTCATTTGTCATATTTCATAATCAAAATAGGCTGCAACAGCAAGTAATGTGCGAATGAATCTTAGCATAGCTACTGGTGAAAAGGTATCCTGATAGTCAATGCCTTCGTGTTGGCTATAACCATTTGCCACTAATCTAGCTTTGAATATCTCCACATTCCCATCTGCACCAATCTTTCTCTTGTAGATCCATTTACACCTAATAGGTACTATACCTTCTAGTGGATCTACCAAGGTCCAGACTTGGTTTGAGTGCATCGAGTCAATTTCTGACTTCATTATCTCTAACCATTTCTTAGAGTCGATATCCGATATTGCCTTATTAGAGGTTTTGGGATTATCACCATGAACCCCATTACCTATGAGGAACATTTCCTCTATTTCCTCTAAAGTAGTACCTAAGTACCTCTTAGGGGGACGAAAAACTCTTTTCGATCTACGAGGTGAAAGAGGTAGTGATTGGATTGGCTTAACCTAATTTGGTTCCATTTGGTCCTTAGCTCATTGTTCTTGTGAAACTTTCTCATCAAGTTTGATCTGCTTTCCAATATCGCTATCTTGAATAAACTATTTTTCAAGAAAGATAGCATGTCGACTCACAATCATATTGTATTCTTCTGGAATGTAGAAATAATATCCTAATGACTTTTTAGGATATCCTATAAATTGAGCTCTAAAGGACCTGAAGTCTAACTTATCCGTTTGTTGTCTTTTGACATGAGCTGGACAACTCCAAATTCTGAGATGACTCAGACTTGGTTTCTTACCATGCCATATCTCATACGGTGTGGTAGGAATGGTTTTAGAAGGAACCCTATTTAGTAAGTATATTACAGTTAACAAATAGTATCCCCAAAGAAAATCAGGGAGGTCTATGAAGCTCATCATGGATCGGACCATATCTAATAGAGTCCGATTCCTCCATTCCGAAATTTCATTGAGTTGAAGTATTCTAGATTGAGTCCATTGAGAGACTATACCATTTTTCTTAAGATAGTCCAAAAATTTCTGACTAATGTGTTCACCTCCTCGATCTGATCGAAGAACCTTAATGGATTTTTCTATTTGCTTTTCTACTTCATGTCTGAATTTCCGAACTTTTCAAAAGCTTCAGACTTGTGTCTCATAAGATACACATACCCATACCTAGACAAATCATCGGTAAAGGTTATGAAGTAGACAAAGTTGCCTCTAGTCGGCACATCAAATAGACCGCATACATCAGTATGTACTAAGGCAAGAAGATCCGTGGCCCTTTCCCCATGTCCTACAAAAGGGAGCTTAGTCATTTTGCCATGAAGACAAGTTTCACAAATTGGATATGATTCAAAAGTCAATGGACCCAATAGTCCGATTTTCTCCAATTTGTTGATCCTATCTTCTGCTATATGACCTAGTCTTAGGTGCCATAGATACCTATCATTTGGACTATCCCTAGGTAGTTTCATGGTATTCACATTTTGCTCGATGTTAAAAATAGATAGATCAATATGTAACCGATAAAGACCATTAATAAGGAAACCACTTGCAATTTTATGCTTTCATAAAGAATATTACAATGGTCCTTAAGAAAACTAATTACATAGCATTCTAGTATAAGGCAAGAAACAGAAATCAAATTTCTACTTGCTGCAGGCATATAATAACAGTCTTTTAACACTAAGTCTAAACTAGATGGTAGTCGAAGAGGGTATGTTCCCATAGCCACAGCAACAACTCTTACTCCATTTTTGATGCGCAGGATTATCTCACCATCCCTCAGCCTCCTGCTATCCTCAAGACCCAGCATGAAAGTGGACAAATGAGCACTAGAACCAGAGTCAAGCACCCAACTGGATGCAGAAGAATCCATAAGGTTAGACTCAATAACGAGCATACCTCCAGAAGGACCTGCCTTCTTTTAATTCTTTAGGATGGCCAGGTATTTAGGACAGTTTTACTTCTAGTAGCCATCATTGTTGCAATGGAAACACTTTCCTTTATCAACGGCCTTCTTCTTGAGCTTTGCCTTTTTCTTCATTCCTCCTTCCATCTTCTGCTTTTTCACAGACTTCTTCTTCTTTCCAAAAGACTTTTTCTTGGAAGAAGTCTGTTCCATAGTAAGCACTGAGCCTTTAGAACCTTTCATAGAAAGCTCAGCGATAACCAATATGTTCATAAGTTCGGCCAAGGAATTTTGAAGTTCATGCATATGATAGTTTATGATGAACTATCCATATGCATCAATCAAGAATTGTAGAATTATATCATTCTATAGATCTAAGTCCAACCTCACTCCGAGCTTCTCAAGCTCTTCTAAATCCTTGATCATCATCAGACAATAATCTTGGACTGACTGTCCATCACGCATTTTAGTATTGAATATCATTTAGTGACTTGATACATGGCTATGTGACTCTGTTCACCAAACATCTCTTATAAGTGAGTCAACATTTGGTGGGCAGTCCTAATTTCTTCATGTTGGTGTTGAAGTTCATCAGACATCGAGCCCAACATGTAATATCTGCCTTTGTTATCTTCGTCCGTCCACTTATCCAAAGATGCTCTCTATTCAGCAGATGGATGGGCTGGTAAGGTGGGAGGGTCCTGGTCCAATACATGATTTAATTTCTCGGAATACAAAATAATTTTGAAGTTTCGATGTCAATTCTTGTAATTGGGTTCGGTCAGTCTATGGGTGTCCAGGATTTATGCTAGTGGGTTGGATGTAGACATTTTGCTATAGAGAGTCAATGTTTCTAGTTAGATATTATAATTAAGACTTAACCAATTTATTTAGAATTTTAATTTTTAAATAAATTAGCTTCCACTATTTTCTCAAATAGCTATACTTTCTCTGTAGAGATGCAAAAATCTCCATGATTAATGATTTTTAGTCGGTGGTGCGGTCCCACCAACTGACTCATCACCTCACCTAACAGTTATTGGTGATAGGTTAGCCAATGAGTGAACAACTCTTGTTCAATGATTCTCTAATCATGGTGGATCCAAACTTGGTCTCTAATTGATGAATCTCATCATGCCCGAAATATTGATCCACTCCTTAGTTAAGTCAGACCCACCATTTGCATAGATTGGATTCCTAATTGAGTCTGTCACCATATCCAAAATATTGAGCCAAATCCATCCTCCAGCCCATAGCATCCAATGCCTAATAGACATGGTTGCATCCTTTTGGTGCGACTGAACCACTATAACCAGTCGAGAATAATCAACCTCGAAAAGGGCTCGCACATCTATAATGGTGGAAGACCTTAGACTTAATCTTTTTTTAGGAAGATTTGATTTAGGTCTCCTTAAACTAGACTTGACATAGTCATAACCATTACGACTAACCTAGTGGCATGGATTAGCTCGGATTATTAACCACCTCAGATTAGAATTGAGCCAACAAACATGGCTAGGTAAGTGAGATCGGTGGAAGGGATATACCATTAACTCAACAAGAACGCATTAGAGTCGAGTAGCTTCCAATTAAAAACCAATCGATCATCAGAACCAATCAGGTTAGCACACAATCCAGACTCCAACCACTGAGTCTAATTAGGTCTTTAGCTTGAACGATCACTCACATGACTCGATCTTGACCCAAACTTAATCTTTTTAGGTTGGTCAATTTAAGCATTGTTGATCTCATCTAACCAACTCTTGATTCAGTTTAATCAACCGCTTAGACCTAATTGAGCTACCCAAGCCTGAATCCAATATTATGAATATATTTTAGATCCAAAATTTTTAATTTTAGACCTCATTAATATTTTATAATTTTAATTCTTAATTATGTTAGGGTTCATAAATAAAATATGTAAATAAAATCCTAGGACTTCAGGATCTAGGATTTTGCAAAAAGTAAGTTCTTGATTTTTGATTAAGGATGAACGCGCAGCACCCCTACACATCATAAGAACATCCCATTGAATGAAAGGAGAGGGCTTTTAAATTCTACCATATTCTTATGACCGGACGGCCAAGGGGAATGCCTTAATCAGAAATATAAATCTACAAAACTAGTTAGATCTACATCATATATCTCATATATAAGATTGATATAACTTAATACATGTTTTGCATACATCTCATGTATCATATCGTGCATATTTTTTATATCTAAATTATCTCATAATTATCTAAAATATTAGATTTAAATTGATCACATCAAAATAAATTCTAATCTAGATAATTATGTAGAAATATTCTACAACAAATCTAAACATACATTCATCATAACTCATATGATCCAAAAATTAAATAATTTTTTTTCTATTTTTTAGATCTTATTATAATATTTATAATAAATAAAAAATAAAAAATAAATAGATCTAAAATCATAATTTAATCAAAATAAATCATGATTATGCAAGACTATGTATAGAACTATTCTATTTTACAACTAGTCATGCATATTATAGAACTTAGATCTATATTATTTAATTTTAATTTTTTTGATTTTAGATCTAATCACATCTCAAGTGACATATAAAATCACCAAATTATTAGATCAAAATAAATTAAAAATTAGATCTAAATAATTTAGAGAACCTAGCTCTGATACAAGTTGAAGGAGAAATCCTGATTTCCCAAATCAGGTTCGTTCAAATCTGATCGGATCAAGAGAGATATTTCAAAAATTTCTCATATATATCCTATTAGATCTAAGATATTTTAAATTTAATTTTATAGATCTAATAAATAAAAATAAAAATAAATTAAATCTGATTTAATTATACCTTATTGCTGGGTAATCAGATTACCCTTTGATGATCCTACTGATTGCCTAAGGTTCTGGATCTAGCCATGCAAGCGTTTGGCCTTTACTGGTATCCACTCAGGCTAAATCTGAAGATCTTCTCCTTCTTTATCACTTCTTCAAAAATTAGATTTGGATCTGATTTGGAGGATCTTCAAAACTTATTTTAAAGATCTGTAGTCGTCTCTGCAACAGTGCTGCCTTCTTCCTTTCTCATCAGCATTTTCTTGCCTAGATCACACCAAACTGAAGCCTAACTTTTCTTGGACATGGAGAAGAGAGAGAGAATTAGAAGATGGCATAGAGGAGGGAGAGGGGCAGTCTTGGGGCATGGGCTAAGAGAGAACTCTATTAAGATTGGGTGCAGATAGGATTTATATAGACCCTACTACACCATGCAGTGCCACATCATTCCGGCCAATCACGTTGCTTCATGCAATCAGATCTAAATCTGATTGGTAGGATGATATCACCTGATTCAATCAGATAAGAGCTCCACAATTCATCCTTATATGGCACCTAAGATGGGTCAAAGTCTATAGCTAGGGGTCACCTAAGTAGAAACTAAGAAGCAACCTGGAGTTCCATCCGTATGGGACTCCAGTCATCCCTATCCATGGGCGCACACCTCCTTAGGCATGTGCCCCCTCCTTTCCAAAATCTAGCAAGAGGGCAAGCCCCTATCTACTCTCCAATAGGTGCATGACACATGGGCAGCTGGTTAAAGGTCAACATTTGACCAAAGTCAAAAGACAAGAATTAGTAGGAGACAGAAAATGGCAGCTATTGTCTCAAATTTATCTCATAAATTAAGACAATCCTTTTCTGACTTAGACAAGCTCCAGTCAAACCAAGTGAAGGTACCTGATTGAGCACAAATACATTTGGCTCAGTTGGGACAACTTTCAATCATAGTAGAAGGAGAACGTTAAGCTCAATCATGTGATAGCATGATTTTCTTGAACCTAATTGAATCTAATTCAAATCAATTGAACTGGTTAATCTAATTGATGATATCCAAATTCAAACCCTTGTTTGTGTGATTCAGTTAGATTCAGTTCTGTATGGTAATAGGATATGTCGCGATCTCTATCATCAATATCATCGAAACTCCTTTCGATGGATCAGAACTCTTCTGATTCAGACAACTAGAATGATCGATCATCTAAATCATTTTAATTTCTCCCAAAATCCACTAGTGACACCTAACAGTATATGGTGGCAATGCATCAAAACTAAAAATAAACCTCTTGGTGCAGCTACTTGTGTGATTAAGTTCTTCTATCTTGAGCCCCGATCAGATTAGGGTTAAGGGAAACTAGTCAAACCCTAATTTCTGTCATATGATTTAATCATTCAATTCAAGTCCAATGTTAAAATCTTAATAGAAACTCTTTCTATTATTTCACTCTGTCATGGCCATGGGCTAATGGACTTGATTCTCATGATTATCATAGGGCTGCTCCTCATCCACCGAGGTTGATAGATTCCCTCTTGGTGCAATCCAATTCCTACAATGAATGTGCTATAGCCAACATACACCTTAGGATTTCGAATAGCTAAGAGACCGAGTCATGGTGTAGTCAAACTATAACACCCTCAAGGTGAACTATCGATGCACCTCAGGTCAAGAAATTAGATACACCACTGCAGCTTCAAGTCAGTCATTGACGAGAAGGTAGACTTTCTTATGACTACTTGAGGTGGTCATGCTCAGTGCCCTCATTCTTTAATGAGTACCAGTACTCTCGCTCCGGTGTCTCTACACCATAGAATCAAAACTTATCTACTATGAAGAAGCGATTATACACCAACCTTTTGGATCAATCATCATTCTCATAATGATCCTACGGTCGGGAGCATTTTATGAGTTAATAATGAAAATTCTTGTCTTAAATTTTCAACTCTTGAAAATAAGAATTATCATTACCATTAACTCAAGGAATGTATTACAGACACTAAATATACATTTATGATAAGAAATAATCTATTTTATTATTTATAGTCAAAATTATAATTTTACTCCAAGAAGTGTATTACAAGTATCAACCAATTTTGGCTTCTAGGGCACACATATCTAACAGTAACATCATAAATCATCTAATTATTAGATCAAAAATAAATTAAAATTAGATATAAATTATTTATGGGAATCGGGCTTTGATACCAGTTAAAGAAAAAATCCTATTTCTCGGATTAGGTTCATTTAGATATGATTTGACCAAGAGAAATATTTCAAAAAAAAATTTTCTTAGATCTAAATCAGATCTGATTAGATGAATCTAATAAATAAAATTTAATTAAATCAAATTAGATTTAATTTGTACCTTATTGTTGGGTAATCCTATTATCCTGTGATGATCCTACTGTTTGTCTGAGGTTCTGGATGCCCACGTAATCGCCTAACCTTTACCAATATCCACTTGTGTAGCATCTAGAGATCTCTTCCTTCTCAATCTATTCTCCAAAGATTTGATCTAGATCTGATCTTGAAGGTCTTCAAAATAATTATTGAAGATCCGATGTCGTCTCTTGTAGCAGTGCTGCCTTCTTCCTTTCTTGTCGCCTTTCTATTGCCTGGATCGCACCATACTGAAGCCCAAAGCCTCTTGGGTGTGGAGAGGAGAGAGAAGATTAGAGATAGGCATGGAGAAGAGGGGAGAGGGGCTATGTGGCATGGGCAAGGGAAGAACTCTTAAAACCTAGGTGCAGATAGGGTTTATATAGATCCTGCTGCGCCAAGCAGTGCCACAACATCTCGGCCAATCACATCTCTTCATGTAATTAGATCTAAATTTAATTGATGGGATAACATCACCTGATCTAATCAGATGAGAGCCCCTCTCAAACATCCTTTGGTGGTGCTAAGACTGGTCAAAGTAGAGTCTTAGGCGCCACCTATGTTTGTTCATGATGCAACCTAGAGTCCCATTAGTATGGGACTCCAAGCATCATCATCCTTGGGTGCACACCTCCCTAGGCATGCACCCTCTCACTTTCCTCCTTTTAGTCGATGGACAAAAGTCAAATCTCTGTCCTATGGGTGCATGACACATGGGCAGATGTCTAAGTATCAAAAGTCAACGTTTGACCAAAGTCAAAAGACAAGAATTAACAGATGATGGAAAATGGCAGGTGTTGTCTCAAATTTATCTCATAAATTAAGATAACACTTTTCTAATCTGGACAAGTTTCAGTCATACCAAATAAAGGTACCTGAGTGAGTCTAAACACTTCTGGCTCAGTCGAGATAACTTTTAATGATTATTGAAGAAGAACATTAGGCTCAATCGTGTGGTAGCATAATTTTCTTGTACCTAATTAAATCTTATTCAAATCAATTGAACTGGGTTAGTCCAATTGATGATATCCAGATCCAAACCCTCATTTGTGTGATCTAGTTAGGTTTAGTTCCATATGGTAATGGAATATGTCATGTTCTCTATCATCGACATTGTTGAAATACCTTCCGATGCATCAGAACTTTTCTGATACAAACAACTAGTATGATCGATCATCCAAATCATTCTAATTGCTCCAAAAATCCATCAGTGACACCTAGCAGTATATGGTGGCAACCCATCAGAACTAAGAAAGAACCTCTCGATTCAGTTACCTGTGTGATTAAGTTCCTCTATCTTGAGCCTCGATCGGATTAGGGATAAGGTGAACACGTCAAACCCTAATATCCATCATATGATTAATCATTGGATTCAAGTCCAATATGAAAAACTTAATGGAAACTCTTTTTCTATTATTTCACTTTACCATGGCCATGGGCTTATGGACTTGATTCTCATGATCATCATAAGGCTACTCCTCATCCACCGAGGTAGATAGATTCTCTATTGGTGCAATCCAATTCCTACAATGAACATGCTACAGCCAACATACACCTCAGGATTTTGAATGGCTAGGAGATCAAGTTATGGTGTAGTCAAACTGTAACACCCTCAAGATGAATTACCGATGCACCTCAGGTCAAAGAACCAGACACACAACTGCAGCTTCGAGCCAGTCATCGACGAGAAGGTAGATTTTCTAATGACTGCTCGAGGTGGTCACGCTCAGTGCCCTCATTCTCTAACGAGTACCTGTACTCTCACTTCAGTGTCTCTATACCATAGATCCAAGACTCATCTACTATAAAGAAGCGATTGTACATCAACCTTCTGGATCAAGCACCATCCTCATGATGATTCTACAATCGAAAGCATTTTATGAGTTAATAACAAAAATTCATGTCTTAAATTTTCAACTCTTGAAAATATGAATTATCAGTACCATTAACTCAAGGGACGTATCATGGACACTAAATACATATTGTGATAGAAAATAATCTATTTTATTATTTATAGTTAAAATAATAATTTTGCCCTTAGAAGTGTGTAACAAGTATTAGCTAATTCTAGCTTCTAGGGCACACATATCTAACAAACTCCCACTTGACCTAAAGGCAATTGCCTACAATTCTAAGTCCCATCTTCTCAAGGTGGATTTCGATCTTCTGCTGGTCCTATGGCTTTGTGAGTCGGTCCGCCGCATTGTCTGCAGAGTCGACTCACTTGACCTCAACATAACCTTTCTTGAGGTAATCATGGATGAGATGGTATTGCCACTCAATATGCTTGGATTTCTGGTGAGATCTCGACTCCTTAGCAAGGGCTATGACACCATTGTTGTCATAGTATAGAGGAATGGCATCTGATGGCATCACTCCAATCTCTGTGACAAACTTCTTGTATTAGAATGCCTCCTTCACAGCTTCTGATGCAACGATGTATTCTACTTTCATGGTGAAATCTGCTATCACTGTCTATTTGGAACTCTTTCAACTGATAGCACCACCATTACACACAAATAGACTCTCAGATGTTAACTTTCGATTATCTACATCAAACATAAAATTCGAGTCTATATACCCCTGGACGTGGAGTTCTCCATTACCAAAAATCAAGAATATATCCTTAGTTCTTCTTAAGTACTTAAGGATACATTTCACAGAAGTCCTGTATTCTTCGCTTGGATTTGACTGATATCGGCTCGTGACACTCATAGCATGGGCTATATCAGGTCGTGTACATAACATGGCATACATAAGGTTTGTTGAAGCATAAGGGATATTACTCATGCGTTCTATTTCCTTACGTGTGCTAGGGCATTTCTTCTTGGAGAGATGAATGCCATGTTTGAAGGGTACCAAACCCCTTTTACAGCTTTCCATGCTAAAACTCTTTAGCACTTCTTCTATATACATCTTTTGTGAAAGTCCTAGCAACCTATTCGGTCTATCTCTATGGACCTTAATTTCTAGAATAAAGGATGCTTCTCCTAGGTCTTTCATGGAGAATTCTTTGAATAACCATATTTTAACTATGGTCAACATGAAAATATCATTTTCAATAAGGAGGATATCATCCACGTACAATATAAGAAAGACAATAGTGCTTCCACTGATCTTTTTGAAGACATATGATTCCTCCTCATTCTTGATGAAATCAAATAATTTGATCACATCATTAAAATGAGTATTCCAGCTTCAAGATGCTTGCTTAAGTTCATATATGGACCTTTGCATCTTGCATAACTTGTGATCATCATCACTGGATGTGAAACCTAGCGGCTGTTCCATATAGATATCTTTCTCAAGGTATCAATTTAAGAACACCATTTTCACGTCCATTTGCAATATTTTATAATCAAAATAGGTTGCAATAGCAAGCAATGTGCGGATGGATTTTAGCATAGCTACTGGCGAAAAGGTATCCTAATAGTCAATGCCTTTCCATTGACTATACCCTTTTGCTACTAATCTAGCTTTGAATGTCTCCACATTTTCATCTGCACCAATCTTTCTCTTGTAGATCCATTTATACACAATAGGTACTATACCTTCTGGTGGATCTACCAAGGTCCAAACTTGGTTTGAGTGCATCGAGTCAATTTCTTACTTCATTGCCTTTAACCATTTCTTAGAGTTGATATCCAATATCACCTCATCATAGGTTTTGGGATCATCACCATGAACCCCATTACCTATGAGGAACAGTTCCTCTATTTTCTCTGAAATAGTATGTAAGTACCTCTTAGGGGGATGAAAAATCCTTTCCAATCTACGAGCTGGATGAGGTAGTGATTGTATTGGCTCAACCTGATTTGGTTCTATTTGGTCCTTAGCTCATTGCTCTTGTAAGACTTTCTCCTCGAGCTTGATCTACTTTTCAATGTCGCCATCTTGAATAAACTATTTTTCAAAAAATATGGCATGCCGACTCACAATCACATTGTGATCTTTTGGAAAGTAGAAATAATATCCTAATGACTCTTTAGAATATCCTATGAATCAAGCTCTAAAGGATCTGAAGTTTAACTTGTCCGCTTGTTATCTTTTGACATGAGCCAGACAACCCAATATTCTGAGATGACTTAGACTTGGTTTCTTACCATGCCATATCTCATATGGTGTGGTAGGAATGGTTTTAAAGAAAATCCTATTCAATAAGTATATTGCAGTTAATAAACTATGTCCCCCAAGAAAATTAGGAAGGTCTATGAAGCTCATCATGGATCGGACCATATCTAATAGGGTCTGGTTCCTCTGTTCTGAAAACATATTGAGTTAAGGTATTTCAGGTGGAGTCCATTGAGAGATTATGCCATTTTGCTTGAGATAGTCAAGAAATTCTCGACTAAGATATTCACCTCCTCGATCTGATCGAAATATCTTAATAAATTTTTTAGTTTGCTTTTTGACTTCATATATGAATTTTTTGAACTTTTCAAAAGCTTCAGACTTGTATCTCATAAGATACACGTACCCATACCAAGATAAATCATCGGTGAAGATTATGAAGTAGATAAAATTGCCTCTAGCAGGCATATCAAATGGGCCGCACACATTAGTATGTACTAGGGCAAGTAAATTCGTGGCCCTTTGTTCATGTCCTACAAAAGGAAGCTTAGTCATTTTGCCATGAAGACAAGATTCACAAATTGGATATGACTTAGAAGTTAACAGACTTAATGGCCCAATTTTCTCTAATTTGTTAACCCTATCTTTTGCTATATGACCTAATCTAAGGTGCCATAGATACCTATCATTTGGACTATCTCTGGGTCATTTTGTTCTTATGGCATTCAAATTTTGCTCGATATTAAAAAAAGATACATCAATATGTAACTGATAGAGACTATTAATGAAGAAACCACTTACAATTTTATTTTTTTCATAAAGAATATTACAATGGTTTTTAAAAAAATTAATTACGTAGCCTTCTTATGCTAAACATGAAACAAAAATCAAATTCCTGCTTGCAGTAAGTACATAGTAACAATCCCTAAGTACTAAATCTAAGCCAGATGGTAGTCGAAGAGGGTAGGTTCCAATGGCCATAGTAGCAACTCTTACTCCATTTTCAATGTGTAAGATCATCTCACCATCCCTCAGCCTCCTGCTATCCTCAAGACCCTACATGGAAGTGCATAAATAAGCACTAGAACCAGAATCAAGCACCCATCTGGATGTAGAAGAAATCGTAAGGCTAGATTCAATAACAAACATACCTCCAGAAGGACCTGCATCATTCTTATTATTCAGGGTGGCCAGGTAAATAGGATAATTCCGCTTCCAATAGCCATCTGTGTTACAATGGAAACACTTTTCATTGTCAGTGGTCTTCTTCTTTAGCTCTGCCTTCTTCTTCCTTCCACCTTCCATCTTTTGTCTTTTCATAGACTTCTTCTTCTTTCCAAAAGACTTTCTCTTGGAAGAAGTCCATTCCATATCAAGCACTGAGCTTTTAGTACCTTTCATAGAAAGCTTAGTAGTAACCAGCATGTTCATAAGTTTGGTCAGAGTACTCTGATGTTTATGCATATAGTAGTTCATGATGAATTATCCGTATGCATCAGTCAAGGATTGCAGAATTATATCATTCTGTAGATCCTGATTTAACTTCACTCCAAGCTTCTCAAGCTCTTCCAAGTCCTTGATCATCATCAGATAATGATCTTGGACTGACTGCCCATCATGCATCTTAGCCTTAAAAAGTCATTTAGTGATCTGATATTTGGCAGCGCGACTCTGTTCACCAAACAACTCTTGTAGATGAGCCAACATTTGGCGAATAGTCTTGATATCTCTATGTTTGCACTGAAGCTCATCAGACATCTAGCCCAGCATCTAGTATCTGACCTTGTTATCTTCATCCATCCATTTGTCGAGAGACGCTCTCTATTCAGCCGACGGATGAGCTGGTAAGATGGAGGGATCTTGGTCCAATACATGAGTTAACTTCTCAAAATCCAAAATGATTTTGAAGTTTCTAAGCTAATTCTTGTAATTGGATTCGGTCAGTCTATGGGTGTCCAGGATATAGGCTGGTGGATTGGATGCTGATATTTTCCTATAGAGAGTCAAAGTTTCTAGTTAGATTTTGTAATTGAGACTTAACAAATTTGTTTAGGGATTTTATTTTTAAACAAATTAGCTCCCACTATTTTCTTAGATCTCTACAGTTTCTTTGTAGAGATGTGAAAATCTCCATGATTAATGATTTCAAGTGGTGGTGCAGTCCCGCCAACTGACTCATCACCTCACTTAATAGTTATTGGTGATGGGTTAGCCAATGAGTGAACAACTCTTGTCCAATGATTCTCTAATCATGGTGCACCTAAATTTGATCTCTAATTCATGAATCTCACTATGCTTGAAATATTGATTCATTCCTAAGTTAAGTCAGACCCACCATTTGCATAGATTAGATTCCTTATTGGGTCTCCCACCATATCCAAAATATTGAGCCCAATCCATCTTCCAGCCCGTAGCATCCAATGCTTAATAGACAAGATTGTGTCTTCCTAATGCAACTAAACCACTGTAACCAACCGAGAACAATCAATCCCATGAAGGGCCTGCATATCTATAATGGTGGAAGACCTTAGACTTCATCTTTCCTTAGGAAGATTTGATTTAGATCTCTTTAAACTTGACTTACAATAGCCATAACAATTATGACTAACCTAGTGGCATGGGTTAGCTTAGATTGTTAACCACCTTAGATCAGGACTGGGTCTACAAATATGGCTAGGTAAGTGAGACCGATGGAAGAGATATGCCATTAACTCGATAAGACTGCATTCGAGTCGAATAGCTCTCAATTAAAAACCAGTCGATCATAACTACCAGACTTGCCTTGGACACGAATTTGTTGAGCCAAAACTAATTAAGTTAGCTTATAATCCAAACTCTAACCATTGAGCCTAATTAGATTTTAGCTTGATCGATCACTCATGTGATTCAATCTTGACCCAGACTTAATCCTATTAGGCTGGTCAATTTAAGCACTCTTGATTCCATCTAACCAACTCTTGATTCGATTTGATCAACTGCTAAACCTAATTGAGCTATCCAAGCCCAAATCTAATTTTATGAATATATCTTAAATCTAAAAATTATCAATTTTATACATAACATATTTCATAATCTTAATTCTTAATTAAGTTTAGGATTCATAAACAAAATATATAAATAAAATCCTAAGATTTTAGGATCTAGGGTTTTGTAGAAAATAAGTTTTTGGGTTTTTGATTAAGGACGAACGCACAGCACCCCTACTCATCATAAGAACACCCCATTGAATGGGAGGAGAGGATATTTAAACCCTACTTTATTCTTATGATCGGACGACCAAGGGGAACGCCTTAATTAGAAATGTGAAAACTACAAAACTAGTTAGATCTACATCATATATCTCATATATAAGATTGATTTAACTTTAAACATGTTGTGCATTCATCTTCATGTATCATATCATGCATATATTTAGATCTAAATTATCTCATAATCATCTAAAAAATTAAATTTAAATTGATCTTATCAAAATAAATTCTATTCTAGATAATTATGTAGAACTACTCTATAACTAGTCTAAACATGCATTCATCATATCTCATATGAATAAAAATTAAATAACTTTATTTTTTATTTTTTAGATCTTATAATAATATTTATAATATCAAAAAATAATAAATAAATAAATCTAAAAATTATAACTAATCAAATTAAATTATGATCATGCAAGTCTATACATAGAACAATTCTATTCTATAACTAGTCATGCATCTCGTACAAATCTATATAATTTAATTTCTTAATTTTTTTGATTTTAGATCCAATCACATCTCATATGACATCTAAAATTATCTAATTATTAGACTAAAAAAATTAAAATTAGATCTAAATTATTTATGAAAACATGGCTCTGAAATCAGTTGAAGGAAAAATTCTTTTTCCCAAATCAGGTTCATTCAGATTTGATTTGACCAAGAAGAATATTTCAAAAAAAATTTCTCTTAGATCTAAATCAGATCTGATACTTTTTAGATTTGATTAGATGGATCTTATAAATAAAATTAAATTAAATTAAATCAAATCTAATTTATATCTTTTTATTGGGTAATCCTATTACCATATGATGATCTTACTGATTGTCTGAGGTTCTGGATGTAGCCATGCAATCACCTGACCTCTTCTAGTATCCACTCGGGTAGGATCTAGAGATCTCCTCCTTTTCAATCTATCCTCCAATGATTAGATCTGGATCTGATCTTGAAGGTCTTCAAAATAATTTTTGAAGATCCCATATCATCTCTTGTAGTAGTGCTGCCTTCTTCCTTTCTTGTCTCCTTTCTATTGCCTGGATCACACCAAACGAAAGTCCAAAGCCTCTTGGGTATGGAGTGATAAATGATAAAAATATTAAATTACAAAATAAATTAATATATTTCGTTAGAAATTGATACTTTTATTAATCTTATGCAGGAAAGAAGGCCACCAATGTGTAGATCTTATTTTTCTGATTCAGATGAAATAAATTTTAGGCAAAACGGACTTCAAACGAGCCCAGAATTAAATTTAAAAAAAAAAAAAATTGATTTGGTTCAAACCGGTTCAGAAAATTGGTTCAGCGGTTCAGCCCGGTTCGACCGAAATAGTAGACCAACCTACCGATGCAATGCTGACATCAGGATGACGTCAGCATTTTTCGCAGCTCATGGTGGACCATCTGGAGGATATTTTGGGCATTTCACATCAGAAAAAATGCTCCGATTGGATGAAGAATGCACCGGTCCATGCAACACCGAGCTCGTGCATGGTCTACGGAGGGTAATTTGAAAATTTTGTCTGATCCAACGGGCGGCATTCATTGAAACATGACCGGATGATCAAAATGAAGGTGCTGATGGACGGCATCCATAGCTCCTGATCAAGATCTAATGATTGAGAATCATCCCGATGTTAAACTAAAGATTAGAAGCCTTCTTTCTATGCGATCGGACGACCCAGATTCAATCCAACGGTAGGTCCAACGGCTGGCATGAAATCCGACTTGATCTGGGTTATTTTAAGGGGTTTTTGAGTGATTTTTGGACCATTTGATCAACATCTAACGGGCAGAATTACCCAGATCATAATTTGAATTGTTTTGGGAGTCTTAAACCTAATTTTTGATGGAATTTGGGAGGAAATCAAATTCTTTATCTATAAAAATCTGTTGTTGCTGTGCAAAAAAAAAATCAGAGAGAGAGAGATAGAAAGAGAGACAGAGAAAGATAGAGGGAGGTCAGAGAAAAAGAGAAAAAGGGAGAGAGTTAAAAAAAAAAGAAAAACAAAAGGAAAGAGAGGAGAGAGGTAGAAAGAGAAGAGTGATTTATGAGAAATAAAAAAAGATTTTTGATTTTTTTTTCGACAATCAAGACATCGATCAAGGAGCATCTTCTTCTTCACCAAGTTCTCCACATCAAGAGCAACAGAGAATCAATTTCAGCAATCAAACAGTCTAATTTCTCTATGCTTTTTATTTTATTTACTATTTTTGAACTTGTTATCATGAACTAAATTTTTTTTTACTAAGGCTAAGGTGTAGCCACTCTTTTGATGCAATATTCAGTGTGATTATTTTTAAATTTTATTCATGAGGAGTATATAAATCTGATCTTAATGCTTTTAGATTACTGGCCATCTTCTAATTGATCTGATGAACATAGATGTTACGGACCAAGTACATCTATGTTATTACTTCTTGATTATATACCTTATATTATGAATCAAATTAGAATTCATATGCATGCAGGAATTTTAGTGCGCTTTGGATGCAACGTATTTTAATTAGAGGGTTTCACAAAACCTAAAGCATTAATATTTATTTAAATTACACCTGGACCAAAGGATAATTAATAAATATTAAAAGTTTTGCTATGCCTGGACCAAAGGGTAGTGAATAAATTAGGAGACTCCACCGTCATATCAAAATAAAATTAATCTAAAAATCTGAATATTGTATTGACTGAGTTGGTGAACCGATTGCCTTAGTAATCCATTACTCTTGAGTTTAAAACCCTAATAATTTACACTCTCTCTATTTTCTTAAAAAAAATTTAATTATTTTTTATTTTATTCTTTAATTTCTTATTCTCATAAATCGATCTTCTAAATAAAGCATAGAAAAGAGCTTTTCAGTACTTATTTTTCAATCCTCTAGGGACGATACTCTACTCATTCACTTTATTATTTGATCGATTGGTGCACTTGCCATAGCTATAAATTAGCATGCATCAGGTTTTTGGCATCGTTGCCGGGGATTGTATCTAAAACAATATTGAAAATTTGATCCTAGCTTTACTTTAGAAATTTACTTTTACTTTTTATTATTTTTAAAAAAAAAAAATTTCAGTGTATTACACGTACTGGACATAGTAATTTACTACCTTTAGATTCAGAAATTGAAAGGACCATTAGAAGACTACAACAAGAAACAAATATGGCAGCTAAAGATCCTAACGACATCAATCTAGGATTGGATATGGCGACCGAAGGACAGCAAGAAGCTATTCGATCGGTACATCATTCATTAAATGTTTATATCACACCATCTATAGCCGATGCAGCTTCGAGCATCAGGAGACTGCCTGTACGATAAAACAACTTTGAAATAAAATCGACGATGATCCAAATGATTCAATCAACTATCCAGTTCAGTGGACACGTGCATGATGATCCGAATGCCCATATTTCTAATTTTTTTGAACTTTGCGATACTTTTAAAATTAATGGGGTGTTGGTTGATGCTATTAGATTAAGATTATTTTCTTTCTCTTTACGGGACAAAGCTAAGAGTTGGCTTCATTCTCTTCCTACAGGTTCTATTACAACTTGGGATGTCCTAGCCCAAAAATTCTTAGCCAAGTACTTTCCACCTTCCAAGTCTGCTAAGATGCACAACAATATCACTTCTTTTATGCAGATGAACATGGAGACACTATATGAGGCTTGGGAGTGTTTCAAAGAATTACTGAGGAGATGTCCACATCATCAACTATCCGTATGGCTTTAGGTACAAACTTTCTATAATGGTTTATCTCCTACTAATCATTCTATGATTGATGCAGCAGCAGGAGGAACCATTAATCAAAAAATGGAGGAAGAAGCTTTCGATCTGATCGATGAGATGGCATCAAATAGCTATCAATGGCAGACAGAACGTATGATACCAAAAAGACTAGCAGCTGTGCAGGGAGTAGATTGCGTGCCAACCTTACTAACTGAAATTGCAGCCCTTAGAGCCGAAGTCAACAACTTAAACGGAACAGCTATGCATATTCAGAGCATTACTTATGACCTGTGTGGAGGAGGACACGATACGAGCAATTGCTAGACAAATAATCCTTTTGCTAAAACAACTGATATAGCTAATTATATTAGTAATTTTTTCAGGCTGCAACAAAATAATCCCTACTCCAACATATACAATCAAGGGAGGAGACAACACCCAAATTTTTCATGGAGCAATCAAAATGCAGCACAACAGCCACCCTCAGGATTCTAAATACCTGAAAAGAAGTCCAACATGGAATAGCTGATGGTCAAATTTATGCAAAACCAAGAAGCAACTATAAAAAATTTGGAAGCCAAACTTAGACAGGACCAAACAGCAGCAATTCAAAACTTGGAGATGCAAATAGGTCAAATGGCTAAGATAATCTCCGAGAGACCTCAAGGATCCTTGCCAAGCAATATGGAGACAAATCCAAGGGAGCAAGTCAATGCTATCACCCTAAGAAGTGGTACAAAGCTGGAGGAGCCACATCAGAAGAATGAGACTGAAGAGCCAACTACAAATAAGGAACCATCAACTCAAAATTCGTCAGTCACCAAAACAACCAGCAGATGGATGGTCTCCAAGTATATGGTTTGCTGATCCAAATGTGAAGCCCTACGTGCCGCCACTACCATTCCCAGAGAGACAAATACAGCATCCAGATAAGAAATTTTCTAACTTTTTCAAAATTTCTAAAGAATTTACATATTAATATTCCTTTTGTAGATGCTATTACTCAAATGCCCAGGTATGCCAAGTTTCTCAAAGAAATCTTAACAAATAAGAAAAAGCTGAAGGAGCATGAGAGAATAAATTTGAATGAAGAATGCTCAGCAATACTTCAAAATAAATTACCATAGAAGTTAAAAGATCCAGGGAGTTTTACTATCCCCTTGCATTATTGGTGATTGTAGTTTTGATAAAGTTTTATGTGATTTAGGAGCAAGCATTAATCTCATGCCTTTTTATATTTTCAAAAAGCTGGGTCTAGGAGAACCGAAACCTACCACTATTACTCTTCAATTAGTCGATAGATCCATTAAATATCCAAGAGGTATAGTGGAGGATGTCTTGGTAAAGGTAAATAAGTTTATTTTTCCTATTGATTTTATTGTTCTTGATATGAAAGAAGATTATGATGTACCCCTTATTTTAGGGAGACCCTTTTTAGCTACTGGAGGAGCTTTAATAGATGTTCAACAAGGAAAATTAATTCTTAGAGTCCAAGACGAACAAGTTACTTTTAATGTTTTCAAAGATACTAAACAAACTGATGATAATCAAACTTATTTTCTGATTGATATTATTGACAATCAATTATATGAGAATTCTGTAGAAAATAGGTTTGAGACTATAAAAGCGAGCACTGTCAAATTGAAAGAGGACGCAATCAAACATGAATGTATTCCAATTGAAGTGGCACCAGATTGATCTACTTTAGAATTCAAAAAAAGTCAAGCTGAAGACTATAAATCAAAACTACTAGATAGGTTGTTTCTTTTCTTTTTAGTTTTGATTATTCTTTTTTTTATTTTTTTAGTAATTTGTGGTTGCTCTTTTACTGCTTTGGTGTTTATTTTCAATTTTAAAGAGAAAAATCAATGAAAGCTCCAGCAAAATTTCAAAGCTCTAAGGAACCAGACTAAACCAAATCAGGTGTATTCCTTCCTATCCTTTATTACATTATTTTTTTCTCCTTTAAGATAATGTAGAATAATTTAAGAAAAAAAAACCATGTGTCAAGAAGAAAATCTTTAGTAAGATAGACTAGACAAGTGATAAAAGATAGAATTATTTGCTAATGAATGTAACAAGTTAAAGAAGTAGATTAGTTGGTCAACTTTTAGCAGCCTACATAGGTCATTAAAAGATTATTAGCACTTCTAATTGCACATGCACACTAACAAGGCAAAGTACATATTGATTATAAGGCCAACTAAGGATTCAATTATCATTGAAAATTGATAATTAATATACATTCTAATCAAAAAAATTTGAATTTAAAAAAAGAGCTACCTGCCTAAAAATAAAGTACAAAAGACAAAGTATATGTGGATTGCCCAAAGCCTAGTAACTGGGTCTCTGCACCTAAGTCAAGTATGAAAATTCACGTAAAACGGTGAAGAAAAGGTCAGGATGCTCAGCATAGAAAAAAAAAGAAAAGAAAAGAAAAGAAAAGAAAAGGCAGTGTGAAAGCTAGCTTAATTCATGAGTATAAAATTGAGAATGTGTAGAAAATTTACCAAAATAGGTGATAAGAGAAGATACTTTTGTTCTCTTAATTTAATACTGAAATGCTAAAGTTAGTCATCACGAACACAAGTGCTATAGATCTTTGATGTACTCTAAGAAAGTTTTTAATTGTATTGACTGAAAAATTTGCTTCTGAAGCTCAATGCTTAGTTAGCAGTATTTTCTAAACTTTATGACCTTTAATCCATGTTTTTATCTTTGTGATGGATAATTTTATTAAAATATGATATTAAATAAAACATTGCTAAGGGACTAGCAATGACTAAGTTGGGGGGTGTGATAAGTGGTAAAAATATACTAAAAAAAATATTAAATTATAAAATAAATTAATCTCTTTCTTTAGAAATTGATATTTTTATTAATCTTATGTAGGAAAGAAGGCCACCAATGTGAAGATCTTATTTTTCTAGTTCAGATGAAATAAATTTCAAGCAAAACGGACTTCAAATGAGTCCAAAATTGAATTTCAAAAAAAAAAAAGAAATCGATTTGGTTCAAATTGGTTCAGAAAATCTGTTCAGCGGTTCGGCTCGGTTCGATCAAAATAGTAGACCAACCCACCGACGCAACGCTGACATTAGGATGACGTCAGCATTTTTTGCGGCTCACGATGGACCATCCGAAGGGTATTTTGGGCATTTCACATCAGGAAAAGCGCTCCGATTGGATGAAGAACGTGCCGGTCCATGCAACACCAGGCTCATGCATGGTCTATGTAGGGTAATTTGGAAATTTTGTCTGATCCAACGGGCGGCATTCACTGAAACTAGATCGAACGGCTGAAATGAAGGCGCTGATGGACGACATCCACAGCTCCCGATCGGGATCCAACGGTTGAGATTCATCCCGATGTTAAACTAAAGATCAGAAGCCTTCTTTCTACACTATCGGATGGCCCAGATTCAATCCAACGGTAGATCCAATGGCTGGCATGAAATCTGACTTGATCTGGATTATTTTAAGGGGTTTTTGAGTAGTTTTTGGATCGTTTGATCAACATCTAACAGACAGAATTACCCAGATCTTAATTTGAGATGTTTTGGGAGTCTTAAACCTAATTTTTGATGGAATTTGGGGGGAAATCAAATTCTTTATCTATAAAAACCTGTAGTTGCTGTGAAAAAAAAAAATCGGAGAGAGAGAGATAGAAAGAGAGAGAGAAAGAGAGAGGGAAGTCAGAGAAAAAGAGAAAAAGGGAGAGAGTTAAAAAAGAAAAAGAAAAACAAAAAGAAAGAGAGGAGAGAGATAGAAAGAGAAGAGTGATTTGTGAGAAATAAAAAAGAGTTTTTGATTTTTTTTGGACAATCAAGACATCGATCAAGGAGCATCTTCTTCTTCACCAAGTTCTCCACATCAAGAGCAACAGAGAATCAATTTCAGCAATCAAACAGTCTAATTTTTCTATGCTTTTTATTTTATTTGCTGTTTTTAAACTTGTTACCATGAACTAAATTTTCTTTTACTAAGGCTAAGGTGTAGCCACTCTTTTGATGTAATATTCAGTGTGATTATTTTTAAATTTTATTCATGAGGAGTATATAAATCTGATCTTAATGCTTTTAGATTACTGGCCATCTTCTAATTGATCTGATGAACATAGATGTTACGGACCAAGTACATCTATGTTATTGCTTCTTGATTATATACCTTGTATTATGAATCAAATTAGAATTCATATGCATGTAGAAATTTTAGTGCGCTTTGGACGCAGCGTATTTTAATTAGAGGGTTTCACAAAACCTAATGCATTAATATTTATTTAAATTACACCTGGACCAAAGGGTAATTGATAAAGATTAACAGTTTTGCTATACCTGGATCAATGGGTAGTTAATAAATTAGGAGACTCCACTGTCACATGAAATAAAATTAATCTAAAAATCTGAATATTATATTGACTGAGTTCGTGAATCGATTGCCTTAGTAATCCATTACTCTTGAGTTTAAAACCCTAATAATTTACACTCTCTCTATTTTCATAAAAAAAAATTTAATTATTTTTTATTTTATTTTTTAATTTCTTATTTTCATAAATCGATCTTCTAAATAAAGCATAGGAAAGAGCTTTTCAGCACTTATTTTTCAATCCTCTAGGGATGATACTCTACTCATTCACTTTATTACTTGATCGATTGGTGCACTTGCCATAGCTATAAATTAGCACGCATCAAGTTTTTGGCACCGTTGCCGGAGATTGTGTCTAAAACAATGTTAAAATTTTGATCCTAGCTTTACATTAGAAATTTATTTTTAGTTTTTATTATTTAATATTTTTTTTTTTCAGTGCATGACACATACTAGACATAGTAATTTACTATCTTTAGATCCAGAAATTGAAAGGACCATTAGAAGACTACAACAAGAAAGAAATATTGCAACTGAAGATCCTAACGACATCAATCTAGGATTGGATATGGTGACTGAAGGACAGCATGAAGCTATTCGACTAGTACATCATTCATTAAATGATTATATCACACCATCTATAGTCGATGCAGCTTCGAGCATCAGGAGACCACCTGTACGAGCAAACAACTTCAAAATAAAATCGGCGATGATCCAAATGATTCAATCAACTGTCCAATTCAGTGGACACGTGCATGATGATCCGAATGCCCATATTTCTAATTTTTTTGAACTTTGCAATACTTTTAAAATTAATGGCGTGTCGGATGATGCTATTAGATTAAAGTTAGTTCCTTTCTTTTTATGGGACAAAGCTAAGGGTTGACTTCATTCTCTTCCTGCAGGTTCTATCACAACTTGGGATGTCCTAGCCCAAAAATTCTTAGCCAAGTACTTTCCACCTTCCAAGACTGCTAAGATGCGCAACGATATCACTTCTTTTATGCAGATGGATATGGAGATACTATATAAAGCTTGGGAGCATTTCAAAGAATTACTAAGGAGATGTCCACATCATCAACTACCCGTATGGCTTCAGGTACAAACTTTCTATAATGGTTTATGTCCTACTAATCATTCTATGATTGATGAAGCAGCAGGAGGAACCATTAACCAAAAAATGGAGGAAGAAGCTTTCGATCTGATCGATGAGATGGCATCAAATAGCTATCAATGGCAGACAGAACGTGTGATGCTAAAAAGCCTAGCAGTTGTGCAGGGAGTAGATTGCGTGCCAACCTTACTAGCTAAAATTGCAGCTCTTAGAGCCGAAGTCAACAACTTAAAGGAAATAGCTATGCATATTCAGAGCATTACCTGTGACCTATGTGGAGGAGGACACGATACGAGCAATTGCCAGATAGGTAATTCTTTTGCTAAAACAACTGATATAGCTAATTATATTGATAATTTTTTCAGGCCGCAACAAAACAATCCCTACTCCAACACATACAATCAAGGGTGGAGGCAGCACCCAAATTTCTCATGGAGCAATCAAAATGCAGCACAACAGCCACCCCCGGGATTCCAAGTACCTGAAAAGAAGTCCAACATGGAAGAGCTGATGGTCAAATTTATGCAAAACCAAGAAGCAACTATAAAAAATTTGGAAGCCAAACTTTGACAGGACCAAACAGCAGCAATTCAAAACTTGGAGATGCAAATAGGTCAAATGGCTAAGATAATCTCCGAGAGACCTCAAGGATCCTTGCCAAGCAATATGGAGATAAATCCAAGGGAGCAAGTCAATGCTATCACCCTAAGAAGTGGTACAAAGCTGGAGGAGCCATATCAGAAGAATGAGACTGAAGAGCCAACGACAAATAAGGAACCATCAACCAAAATTTGTTAGTCACCAAAACAACCAGTAGATGGATGGTATCCAGGTATACGATTTGCTGATCCAAATGTGAAGCCCTACGTGCCGCCACTACCATTCCCAAAGAGACAAATACAGCATCCAGATAAGGAATTTTCTAACTTTTTCAAAATTCTAAAGAATTTACATATTAATATTCCTTTTGTAGATGCTATTACTCAAATGCCCAGGTATGCCAAGTTTCTCAAAGAAATCTTAACAAATAAGAAAAAGCTGAAGGAGCATGAGAGAATAAATTTGAATGAAGAATGCTCAGCAATACTTCAAAATAAATTACCACAAAAGTTAAAAGATCCAGGGAGTTTTACTATCCCTTGCATTATTGGTGATTGTAGTTTTGATAAAGTTTTATGTGATTTAGGAGCAAGCATTAATCTCATGCCTTTTTATATTTTTAGAAAGCTGGGTCTAGGAGAACCAAAATCTACCACTATTACTCTTTAATTAGCCGACAGATCCATTAAATATCCAAGAGGTATAGTGGAGGATGTCTTGGTAAAGGTAAACAAGTTTATTTTTTCTATTGATTTTATTGTTCTTGATATGAAAGAATATTATGATGTACCCCTTGTTTTAGGGAGACCCTTTTTAGCTACTGGAGGAGCTTTAATAGATGTTCAACAAGAAAAATTAATTCTTAGAGTCCAAGATGAATAAGTTACTTTTAATATTTTCAAAGATACTAAACAAACTGATGATAATCAAACTTATTTTCTAATTGATATTATTGACAATCCATTATATGAGAATTCTGTAGAAAATAGGTTTGAGACTATAAAAGCGAGCAATGTCAAATTGAAAGAGGACGCAATCAAACATGAAAGTATTCTAATTGAAGTGGCACCAGATTGATCCACTTTAGAACTCAAAGAAAGTCAAGCTGAAGACTATAAATCAGAACTACTAGATAGGTTGTTTGTTTTTTTTTTAGTTTTGATTATTTTTTTTCTTTTATTTTTCAGTAATTTATGGTTGCTCTTTTACTGCTTTGGTGTATATTTTTAATTTTGCAGGAAGAAATCAATGAGAGCTCCAGCAAAATTTCAAAGCTCTAAAGAATCAGACTAAACCAAATCAGGTGTATTCCTTCCTATCCTTTATTACATCCTTTATTTTTTTTCTCCTTTAAGATAATGTAGAATAATTAAAAAAAAAAAAACCATGTGTCAAGAAGAAAATCTTGAGCAAGATAGACTGGACAAGTGATAAAAGATAGAATCATTTGCTAATAAATGTAACAAGTTAAAGAAGTAGATTAGTTGGTCAACTTTTAGCAGCCTACTTAGGTCATTAAAAGATTATTAGCACTTCTAATTGCACATGCACACTAACAAGGCAAAGTAGGTATCGATTATAAGGCCAACTAAGAATTCAATTATCACTGAAAATTTGTAATTAATATACATTCTAATCAAAAAAATTTGAATTTAAGGAAAGCGCTACCTACCTAAAAATAAAGTGCAAAAGATAGAGTATATGTGGATTGCCTAAAGCATAGTAACTGGGTCTCTGCACCTATGTCAAGTATGGAAATTCACATAAAATGATGAAGGAAAGGCCAGGATGCTCAGCAGAGAAAAAAAAAATAGAGGGAAGAAAAGAAAAGAAAAGGCAATGTGAAAGCTACCTTAATTCATGAGTATAAAATTGAGAATGTATAAAAAATTGACCAAAATAGGTGATAAGAGAAGATACTTTTATTCTTTTAATTTAATACTGAAATGCTAAAGTTAGTCATCACGAACACAAGTGCTATAGATCTTTGATATACTCTAACAAAGTTTTTAATTATATTGACTGAAAAATTTACTTCTGAAGCTCAATGCTTAGTTAGCAGTATTTTCTAAACTTTTTGACCTTTAATCCTAAATTTTATCTTTATGATGGATTATTTTATTGAAATACGATATTAAATAAAATATTACTAAGGGACTAGCAATGACTAAGTTGGGGGGTATGATAAGTGGTAAAAATATACTAATAAAAGTATTAAATTATAAAATAAATTAATCTATTTCTTTAAAAATTGATACTTTTATTGATTTTATGTAGGAAAGAAGGCCACCAATGTGAAGATCCTATTTTTCTGATTCAGATGAAATAAATTTCAGGCAAAACAGACTTCAAACGAGCCCAGAATTAAATTTCAAAAAAAAAAAAATCGGTTCGGCTCAAATCGGTTCAGAATACCGGTTCAGCGGTTCAGCCCGGTTCGACCGAAATAGCAGACCAACCTGCCGACATAATGCTGACATCAGGATGACGTCAGCATTTTTCATAGCTTACGGTGGACCATCGGGAGGGTATTTTGGGCATTTCACATCAGAAAAAGTGCTCCGATTGGATGAAGAACGCGCCGATCCATGCAACACCGAGCTCGCGCATGGTCTATGAAGGGTAATTTGGGAATTTTGTCTGACCCAATGGGCGGCATTCACAGAAGCTTGATTGGACGGTCGAAATGAAGGCGCTGATGGATGGCATCCGCAGCTCCTGGTCGAGATCCAACGGCTAAGATTCATCCTGACGTTAAACTAAAGATCAAAAGCCTTCTTTCTGGGTGATCGGACGGCCCAGATTCAATCCAACGATAGATCCAATGGCTGCCATGAAATCCAACTTGATCTGGGTTATTTTAATGGATTTTTGAGTAGTTTTTGGACCGTTTGGTGAACATCTAATGGACAAAATTACCTAGATCTTAATTTGAGTTGTTCTGGAAGTCTTAAACCTAATTTTTGATAGAATTTGGGGGGAAATCAAATTCTTTATCTATAAAAATTTGTTGTTGCCGTGAAAAAAAAAATGGAGAGAGAGAGATAGAAAGAGAGACAGAGAAAGAGAGAGGGAAGTCAGAGAAAAAAAGAAAAAGGGAGAGAGTTAAAAAAAAAAGAAAAACAAAAGGAAAGAGAGGAGAGAGGTAGAAAGAGAAGAGTGATTTGTGAGAAATAAAAAAAAATTTTTGATCTTTTTCGACAATCAAGACATCGATCAAGGAGCATCTTCTTCTTCACCAAGTTCTCCACATCAAGAGCAATAGAGAATCAATTTTAGCAATCAAACAGTCTAATTTCTCTATGTTATTTATTTTATTTGCTATTTTTGAACTTGTTACCATGAACTAAATTTTCTTTTACTAATGCGAAGGTGTAGCCACCCTTTTGATGTAATATTCAGTATGATTATTTTTAAATTTTATTCATGAGGAGTATATAAATCTGATCTTAATGCTTTTAGATTACTGGCCATTTTCTAATTGATCTGATGAACATAGATGTTACGGACCAAGTACATCTATGTTATTGCTTCTTGATTATATACCTTGTATTATGAATCAAATTAGAATTCATATGCATGCAGGAATTTTAGTGCGCTTTGGACGCAGCGTATTTTAATTAGAGGGTTTCACAAAAGCTAATGCATTAATATTTATTTAAATTACTCTTGGACCAAAGGGTAATTAATAAATATTAATAGATTTGCTATGTTTGGACCAAAGGGTAGTGAATAAATTAGGAGACTCCACCGTCATATGAAATAAAATTATTCTAAAAATCTGAATATTATATTGACTGAGTTGGTGAACCGATTACCTTAGTAATCCATTACTCTTGGGTTTAAAACCATAATAATTTACACTCTCTCTATTTTCTAAAAAAAAAATTAATTATTTTTTATTTTGTTCTTTAATTTTTTATTCTCATAAATCGATCTTCTAAATAAAGCATAGGAAAGAGCTTTTCAGTACTTATTTTCCAATCCTCTAGGGACGACACTCTACTCATTGACTTTATTACCTGATCGATTGGTGCACTTGCCATAGCTATAAATTAGCACGCATCATGGAGAGGAAAGAGAAGATTAGAGGTAGGTGTGGAGAAGAGGGGAGAGGGGCTATGTGGCATGGGCAAGGAAAGAACTCTTAAAATCTAAGTGCAAATAGAATTTATATAGATCCTACTGCGTCATGCAGTGCCCCATTATCCCGACCAATCACGTCTCTTCATATAATCAGATCTAAATCTGATTGGTGGGATGACATCACCTAATCCAATCAGATTAGAGCCACTCTCAAACATCCTTGCGTGGCACCAAGACTGATCAAAGAAGAGTCTTAGGTGCACCTAAGTCTTTTCCATGAAGCAACCTAGAGTCCCATCTGTATGGGACTCTAAGCATCATCATCCTTAGGTGCACGCCTCCCTATGCATGTGCCCCCTCCCTTTTCTCCTTTTAGTAGGTGGACAAAGCTCAAATCTCTCTCCTACGAGTGCATGACACATGGCCAGATGTCTAAGTGTCAAAAGTCAACATTTGACCAAAGTCAAAGGATAAGAATTAGCAGGTGACGGAAAATGGTAGGTGTTGTCTCAAATTTATGTCATAAATTAAGACAACCCTTTTCTTAGCTGGACAATTTTCAGTCAGACTAAGTAAAGGTACCTGAGTGAGTCCAAATACATTTGGCTTAGTCGAGATTATTTTTAATGATTGTTGAAGGAGAGCATCAGGCTCAATCGTGTGCTAGCATGATTTTCTTGAACCTAATTAAATCTTATTCAAATCAATTAAACTGGGTTTGTCCAATTGATGATATTTAGATCCAAACTCTTATTTGTATGACCCAGTTAGGTTCATGATCTCTATCATCGACATCATCGAAGTACCTCGGGATGGATCAGAATTTTTTTGATTCAGACAACTAGTATGATCGATCATCCAAATCATTCTAATTGCTTCTAAAATTCACTAGTGACACCTAGCAGTATATGGTGGCAATCCATCAAAATTGAGAAAGAAACTCTCGGTGTAGTTACCTATGTGATTAAGTTCCTCTATCTTGAGCTCCGATCAGATTAGGATTAAGGTGAACTCGTCAAATCCTAATATCCATCATATGAATAATCATTCGATTCAAGTCCAATATAAAAACCTTAATAGAAACACTTTTTCTATTATTTCACTCTACCACGGCCATGGACTTATGGACTTGATTCTCATGAACATCATAGGGCTACTCCTCATCCATCGAGGTAGATAGATTTTTTATTGGTGTAATCCAATTCCTACAATGAATATGCCACAGCCAACATACACCTCAGTGCTCTGAATGGCTAGGAGACCGAGTTATGGTATAGTCAAACTATAACACCCTTAAGATGAACTGCCGATGCACCTTAGGTCAAAGAACCAAACACACAACTATAGCTTTGAGCCAGTCATCGATGAGAAGAAAGACTTCCTAACGACTGCTCGAGGTGGTCACTCTTAGTGCCCTCATTTTCTAACGAGTACCTATACTCTCGCTCCGATGTCTCTATATCATAGACGCAAGACTCATCTACTATAAAGAAGCGATTGTACACCAACCTTCTGGATTAACCACCATCCTCATGATAATCCTATGGTCGGGAGCATTTTATGAGTTAATAACAAAAATTCATGTCTTAAATTTTCAACTCATGAAAATATGAACTATCATTACCATTAACTCAAAGGATTTATCACAGACACTAAATACACATTATGATAGAAAATAATGCATTTTATTATTTATAGTCAAAATTATAATTTTGCCCTTAGAAGTGTATAACAAGTGTTAGCCAATTCTGGCTTCAAAGGCACACATATCTAACAATGGCATAATTATTATCATAGTACAGAGGAATGGCATCCAATGGCATCACTCCGATCTCTGCGGTGAACTTCTTATACCAGAATGCCTTCTTCATAGCTTTTGACACAACGATGTACTTTGCTTTCATGGTGGAATCTGCTATCACTATCTGCTTTGCTTTCATGGTGGAATCTGCTACCACTATCTGCTTGAAACTCTTTCAATTGATAGCACCACCATTACACACAAACAGACTCTCAGATGTTGACTTTCAATTATCTATATCGGATATAAAATTCGAGTCTGTATACCCTTGGACTTGGAGTTCTTCATTATGAAAAACCAGCAACATATCCTTAGTTCTTCTCAAGTACTTAATCATGCATTTCATAGAAGTCCAGTGTTCTTCACTTGGATTCGACTGATATCTGCTTGTGACACTCACAACATGGGCTATATTAGGTCGTGTACATAACATGACATCATGAGGCTCCCTATTGCTGAAGCATGAGGGATCTTGCTTATGCATTCAATCTCCTCAAGTGTATTGGAGCACATTTTCTTAGAGAGATGAATGCCATGTCTGAAGGGTACCAATCTCTTCTTGGAGTTTTCCATGCTAAACCTCTTTAGCACTTTCTTTATGTACATCTTTTGTGAAAGACCTAGCATCCTATTCGGTCTATCTCTATAGACCTTAATTTCTAGAATGAAGGATGCTTCTTCTAGGTCTTTAATGAAGGATTCTTTAGATAAAAATATTTTAGCTATGGTCAATATGGAAATATCATTCTCAATAAGGAGGATATCATCTACGTACAGTACGAGAAAGACAATAGTGCTCCCACTGATCTTTTTGAAAACACATGATTCCTCCTAATTCTTGATGAAACCAAATAATTTGATCATATCATTAAAATGAGTATTCCAGCTCCGAGATGTTTGCTTAAGTCCATATATGGACCTTTGCAGCTTCCATACTTTGTGACCAACATCACTGGATGTGAAACCTAGTGGTTATTCCATATAGATATCTTTCTCATGGTATCCATTTAAGAATGTCATTTTCATGTTCATTTGCCATATTTCATAATTGAAATAGGTTGCAACAGCAAGCAATGTATGGATAGATTTTAGCATGGCTATTGGCGAAAAGGTATCCTGATAGTCAATTTTTTCATGCTGACTATACCCTTTTGTCACTAATCTAGCTTTGAATGTCTCCACATTCCATCTGCTCCAATCTTTCTCTTGTAGATCCATTTATACCAAATAGGTACTATACCATCAGGTGGATGTACCAAGGTCCATACTTGGTTTGAGTGCATCGAGTCAATTTCTGACTTCATTGCCTCTAACTATTTCTCAGAGTCGATATCCAATATCATCTCATCATAGGTTCTGGGATCATTATCATGAACCCCATTACCTACGAGGAACATTTTCTCTACTTTCTCTAAAATAGTACCTAAGTACCTCTTAGGGGGATGAAAAATTCTTTTCGATCTACGAGGTGGAGGTAATGATTGAATTGGCTCAACCTGATGTGGTTCCATAGGGTCCTTAGCTCATTGCTCTTGTGAGATTTTTTCCTCGAGCTTGATCTGCTTTCAAATGCTACCATCTTGAATAAATTATTTTTGAAGAAAGATGGAACGCCGACTCACAATCATATTATGGTCTTCTAGAATGTAGAAATAATATCCTAATGACTCTTTAGGATATCCTATGAATCGAGTTCTAAAGAATCTATAGTCTAACTTGTCCGCTTGTTGTCTTTTGACATGAGCCAGACAATCCTAAATTCTGAGATGACTCAGACTTAGTTTCTTATCATGCCATATCTCATATGGTATGGTAGGAATGGTTTTAGAGAAAATCCAATTCAATAAATATATAGCAGTTAACAGACTATATCCCTAAAAAAAATCAGAAAGGTTGACGTGTGCTAATCTATAGCTATGGCAAGTGCACCAGTCGATCAAGTAATAAAGTGAATGAGCAAAGTATCATCCCTAGAGGATTGGAAAATAAGTACTGAAAAGCTCTTTCCTATGCTTTATTTAGTAGACCGATTTATGAGAATAAGAAATTAAAGAACAAAACAAAGAAATAATTAAAAATTTTAAAGAAATAGAGAGAGTGTAATTATTAGGATTTTTAAAATTAAGAGCAATGGGTTACTAAGACAATCGATTCACCAACTTAGTCAATACAATATTTAGGTTATTAGATTAATTTTATTTCATGTGATGGTGGAGTCTCCTAATTTATTCACTACCTTTTGGTCCAGGCATAGCAAAATTATCAATATTTATTAATTACCCTTTGATCCATATGTAATTTAAATAAATATTAATGTATTAAATTTTGTGAAATTCTCTAATTAAAATACACTGTGTTCAAAGCGCACTAAAATTTCTGCGTGCATATGAATTTTAATTTGATTCATAATACAAAGATATATAATCAAGAAGCAATAATATAGATGTACTTGGTCCGTAACATCTATGTTTATCAGATCAATTAGAAGATGGCCAGTAATCTAAAAGCATTAAGATCAGATTTATATACTCCTCATGAATAAAATTTAAAATTAAAAATAAATCACACTGAATATTGCATCAAAAGAGTGGCTACACCTTAGCCTTAGTAAAAGAAAATTTAGTTCATGATAACAAGTTCAAAAACAGCAAGTAAAATAAAAAGCATAGAGAAATTAGACTGTTTGATTGCTGAAATTGATTATCCGTTGCTCTTGGTGTGGAGAACTTGGTGAAGAAGAAGAGGCTCCTTGATCGATGTCTTGATTGTTGAAGAAGAAAAGAAAAAATTACAAACCCTTCCTTTTCTCTCAAAAATCTCTCCTCTTTCTACCTCTCTCCTCTCTTTCTCTTTTTTTTCTTTTTTTTTATTTCTCTAACTCTCTCCCTTTTCTCCTTTTTTTTTTCTCTCACTCTCTTCTTCTTTTTTTTCTATGGCAACAGCAGGTTTTATGGCCTAGAGATCGATTTTTTTTTAAAATTCTTTGAAAATTAGGTTTAAGACTTCCAAAACAACTCAAATTAGGATCTAGATGATTCTGACCATTAGATGTTGATCAAACGGTCCAAAAATCATTTAAAAACCCTATAAAATATCTCAGATCAAGTTGAAATTCATGCCAGCCATTGGATCTATCGTTGGATTGAATCTAGGCCATTCGATTACGCACAAAAAAGGCTTCTAATCTTTAGTTTAATATTGGGATGAATCTCAATTATTGCATCTCGATCGGGAGCTGCTGATGTCATTTATCAGCGCATTCATTTCGACCGTCCGATAAAATATCAGTGAAAGGCGCCCGTTGGATTAGACAAAATTCTCAAATTACCCTCTATAGATCATGCGCGAGCCCGGTGTTGCATGGACCGCCGCATTCTTCAGCCAATCGGAGCACGCTTCTTCATGTGAAATTCTCGAAATGCCCTTAAGTCAGTCCATCGTGCACTGCAAAAAATGCTGACGTCATCCTGACGTCAGTGCTGCATCAGCAGGTCGATCTGCTGAGCCAATTTTTTGAACAGGTTTGAACCGGGCCAATTTTTTTTTTTTTGAAATTTAATTTTGGACTCGTTTGAAGTCCATTTTGCTTGAAATTTATTTAATCTGAACCAAAAAAATAAGATCTTCACATTGGTGGCCTTCTTTCCTATATAAGATTAATAAAAGTATCAATTTCTAAAGAAATAAATTAATTTATTTTATAATTTAATACTTTTATTAGTATATTTTTATCCCTTATCACACCCTCCGACTTAGTCATTGCTAGTCCCTTAGCAATGTTTTATTTAATATCATGTTTCAATAAGATTGTCCATCATAAAGATAAAATCTAGGACTAAAGATCAAAAAGTTTAGAAAATACTGCTAATTAAGCATTGAGCTTCAGAAGCAAATTTTTCAGTCAATACAATTAAAAACTTTCTTAGAGTACATCAAAGATCTATAGCACTTGTGTTCGTGATGACTAACTTTAGCATTTCAGTATTAAATTAAAAGAACAAAAGTATCCTCTCTTATCACCTATTTTGGTCAATTTTCTATACATTCTCAATTTTATACTCATGAATTAAGGTAGCTTTCACACTGCCTTTTTTTTTTTTTTTTGCTGTGCTGAGCATCCTGGCCTTTCCTTCACCATTTTACGTGAATTTTCACACTTGACCTAGGTGCAGAGATCCAGTTACTAGGCTTTGGGCAATCCACATATACTCTATCTTTTGCACTTTATTTTTAGGCAGGTAGCTCTTTCCTTAAATTCAAGTTTTCTTTGATTAGAATGTATATTAATTATCAATTTTCAGTGATAATTGAATCCTCAGTTGGCCTTATAATCAATACCTACTTTGCCTTGTTAGTGTGCATGTGCAATTAGAAGTGCTAATAGTCTTTTAATGATCTAAGTAGGCTGCTAAAAGTTGATCAACTAATCTACTTCTTTAACTCATTACATTCATTAGCAAATAATTCTATCTTTTATCACTTGTCCAGTCTATTTTGCTCAAGATTTTCTTCTTGACACATGATTTATATATATATATATATATATTTAATTTTCTAACTTATTCTACATTGTCTTAAAGAAGAAAGAAAAATAAAGGATGCAATAAAGGATAGGAAGGAATACACCTGATTTGGTTTAGTCTGGTTCTTTGGAGCTTTGAAATTTTGCTTGCACTCTCATTGATTTTTCTTTCTGCAAAATTAAAAATACACACCAGAGCAATAAAAGAGCAACAATAAATTACTAAAAAAATAAAAGAAAAAAAATGATCAAAACTAAAAAGAAAAGAAATAACCTATCTAATAGTTCTGATTTATAGTCTTCAGCTTGACTTTCTTTGAGTTCTAAAGTGGATCAATCTGGTGCCACTTCAATTGGAATACTTTCATGTTTGGTCGATCCCTCTTTCAATTGGACATTGCTAGCTTTTATAGTCTCAAACCTATTTTCTATAGAATTCTCATATAATGGATTGTCAATAATATCAATTAGAAAACAAGTTTGATTATCATCAGGATGTTTAGTATCTTTGAAAACATTAAAAGTAACTTGTTCATCTTGGATTCTAAGAATTAATTTTTCTTATTGAACATCTATTAAAGCTCCTCCTAGTAGCTAAAAAGGGTCTTCCTAAAATAAGGGGTACATCATAATCTTCTTTCATATCAAGAACAATAAAATCAATAGGAAAAAATAAACTTGTTTACCTTTACCAAGACATCCTCCACTATACCTCTTGGATATTTAATGGATCTGTCGGCTAATTGAAGAGTAATAGTGGTAGATTTTGGTTCTCCAAGACCCAGCTTGCTGAAAATAGAAAAAGATATGAGATTAATACTTGCTCCTAAATCACATAAAACTTTATCAAAACTACAATCACCAATAATACAGGGGATAGTAAAACTCCTTAGATTTTTTAGCTTCTATGGTAATTTATTTTGAAGTATTACTGAGCATTCTTCAACAAATTTATTCTCTCACGCTCCTTCAAGTTTTTCTTATTTGTTAGGATTTTTTTGAGAAACTTGGCATACTTAGGCATTTGAGTAATAGCATCTACAAAAGAAATATTAATATGCAAATTCTTTAATATTTTGAAAAAGTTAGAAAATTCCTTATCTGGATGCTGTATTTGTCTCTCTGAGAATGGTAGTGGTGGTACGTAGGGCTTTACATTTGGAACAGCAAACCGTATACCTGGAGACCATCCATCTGCTGGTTGTTTTGGTGTCTGACGAATTTTAGTTGATGGTTCCTTATTTGTAGTTGGTTCTTCAATCTCTTTCGTTTGATGTGGCTCCTCCAGCTTTGTACCACTTCTTAGGGTGATAGCATTGACTTGCACCCTTGGATTGGTCTCTATGTTGCTTGGCAAGGATCCCTGAGATCTCTCAGAGATTATCTTAGCCATTTGACCTATTTGCATCTCGAAGTTTCGAATTGCTGCTGCTTGGTCCTGCCTATGTTTGGCTTCTAAATTTTTTATAGCTGCTTCTTGATTTTGCATAAATTTGACCATTAGCTCTTCCATGTTGGATTTTTTTTCAGGTACTTGGAACCCTGGGGGTGACTATTATGCTGCATTTTGATTGCTCCATGAGAAATTTGGGTGCTGCCTCCACCTTTGATTGTATGTGTTGGAGTAGGAATTGTTTTATGGCGGCCTAAAAAAATTACCAACATAATTAGCTGTATCAATTGTTTTAGCAAAAGGATTACCTATCTAGCAATTGCTCATATCGTGTCCACCTCCATACAGGTCACAAGTGATGCTTTGAATATGCATAGCTGTTTTCTTCAAGTTGTTGACTTCGGCTCTAAGGGCTGCAATTTCAGCTAGTAAGGTTGGCACACAATCTACTCCCTGCACAGCTGCTAGTCTTTTTGGCATCATACGTTCTGTCTGCAACTGATAGCTATTTGATGCCATCTCATCGATCAGATCGAAGGCTTCTTCCTCCATTTTTTAGTTAATGGTTCCTCCTGCTGCTGCATCAATCATAGAATGATTAGTAGGAGATAAACCATTATAGAATGTTTGTACCTGAAGCCATACGGGTAGTTGATGATGTGGACATATCCTCAGCAATTCCTTGAAATGCTCCCAAGCCTCATATAGTGTCTCCATCTCCATCTGCATAAAAGAAGTGATATCGTTGCGCATCCTGGTAGTCTTGGAAGGTAGAAAGTACTTGGCTAAGAATTTTTAGGCTAGAACATCCTAAGTTGTGATAGAACCTGCAGGAAGAGAATGAAACCAACTTTTAGCTTTGTCCCATAAAGAGAAAGAAAATAACCTTAATCTAATAGCATCATCCGACACCCCATTAATTTCAAAAGTATCACAAAGTTCAAGAAGGTTAGAAATATGGGCATTCGGATCATCATGCACATGTCCACTGAATTGGATAGTTGAATGAATCATTTGGATCATCGTCGATTTTGTTTCAAAGTTATTTGCTCATACAGGCAGTCTTCTGATCCTCGAAGCTGCATCGACTATAAATGGTGTGATGTAATCATTTAATGGATGATGTACTGGTCGAATAACTTGATGCTGTCCTTCGATCCCCATATCTGATCCTAGATTGATGCCGTTAGGATCTTCAACTGTCATGTTTCTTTCTTGTTGTAGTCTTCTAATGGTTCTTTGAATTTCTGGATCTAAAGATAGTAAGATACTATATCTAGTACGTGTCATGCACTGAATAAATTTTTTTTTTAAAAAAAAATAAATAATAATAAAAATTAAAAATAATTTTTTAAAGTAAAGCTAGGATCAAAATTTTAATATTATTTTAGACACAATGCTCGGCAACAGCACCAAAAACATGATGCATGCTAATCTATAGCTATGGCAAGTGCACCAATCAATCAAGTAATAAAGTGAATGAATAGAGTATCATCTCTAGAGGATTGGAAAACAAGTACTGAAAAGCTCTTTCCTATGCTTTATTTAGTAGACCAATTTATGAGAATAAGAAATTAAAGAACAAAACAAAGAAATAATTAAAAATTTTAAGAAAATAGAGAGTGTAATTATTAGGATTTTTAAACTTAAGAACAATGGATTACTAAGGCAATCGGCTCACCAACTCAGTCAATACAATATTTAGGTTATTAGATTAATTTTATTTCATGTGACGGTGGTCTCCTAATTTATTCACTACCTTTTGGTCCAGGCACAGCAAAACTAACAATATTTATTAATTATCCTTTGGTTCAGGTATAATTTAAATAAATATTAATGCATTAAGTTTTATGAAATTTTCTAACTAAAATACGCTGCATCCAAAGCGCAGTAAAATTATCGCATGCATATGAATTCTAATTCTAATTTGATTCATAATACAAGGTATATAATCAAGAAACAATAACATAGATGTACTTGGTCTATAACATCTATGTTCATCAAATCAATTAGAAGATGGCCAGTAATCTAAAAGTATTAAGATCAGATTTATATACTCCTCATAAATAAAATTTAGATTAAAAATAAATCACACTGAATATTGCATCAAAAGAGTGGCTACACCTTAGCCTTAGTAAAAGAAAATTTGGTTCATGATAACTGGTTCAAAAACAGCAAATAAAATAAAAAGCATAGAGAAATTAGACTATTTGATTGCTGAAATTGATTGTCTGTTGCTCTTGATGTGGAGAACTTGGTGAAGAAGAAGAGGCTCCTTGATCGATGTCTTGATTGTCGAAAGAAGAAAAGAAAAAATCACAAATCCTTCCTTTTCTCTTAAAAATATCTCCTCTCTTTCTACCTCTCTCCTCTCTTTCTCTTCTTTTTCTTTATTTTTTATTTCTCTGACTCTCTCCCTTTTCTCTTTTTTTTTCCTCACTCTCTTCTTCTTTTTTTTATGGCAACTGTAGGTTTTATTGCCCAGAGATCATTTTTTTTAAAAAAAATCCTTTGAAAATTAGTTTTAAGACTTCCAAAATAACTCAAATTAGGATCTGGATGATTCTGTCTATTAGATGTTGATCAAACGATCCAAAAATCACTTAAAAACTCTTTAAAATATTCTAGATCAAGTTGGAATTCATGCTATCCATTGGATCTATCGTTGGATTGAATCTGGGCCGTTCGATCATGCAAAAAGAATGCTTCTAATCTTTAGTTTAACGTCGGGATGAATCTCAGCCATTGAATCTCGATCGAGAGCTGTGGATGCCGTTCATCAGCGCATTCGTTTCGACCATCCGATCAAATCTCAATGAAAGGCGCCCGTCGGATCAGACAAAATTCTCAAATTGCCCTCTATAGACCATGCATGAGCTGGGTGTTGCATGGACCACTGCATTCTTCAGCCAATCGGAGCATGCTTCTTCATGTGAAATTCTCGTAATGCCCTTAAGTCGGTCCACCGTGCACCACAAAAAATGCTGACATCATCCTGACGTCAGTGCTGCATCAGTGGGTCGGTCTACTGATGCGGTCGAACTGGGTAGTCTGCTGAGCTGGTTTTTTGAACCGATTTGAACCAGACTGATTTTCTTTTCTTTTTTTTTTTTTTTTGAAATTCAATTTCAGGCTCGTTTGAAGTCCATTTTGCCTAAAATTTATTTCATCTGAACTAGAAAAATAAGATCTTTACATTGGTGGCCTTCTTTCCTACATAAGATTAATAAAAGTATTAATTTCTAAAGAAATAAATTAATTTATTTTATAATTTAATACTTTTATTAGTATATTTTTACCACTTATCAAAGGTCTGTGAAGCTCATCATGGATCGGACCATATCTAATGGGGTCCGATTCCTTCGTTCTAAAACCTCGTTGACTTGAGGTGTTCTAGGTGGAGTCCATTGAGAGAAAATGCCATATTGCTTGAGATAGTCCAGGAATTTCTAACTAAGATATTTACCTCCTCGATCTGATTGAAGAACCTTAATGGATTTTCTAGTTTGCTTTTCAACTTCATGTCTGAATTTCTTAAACTTTTCAAAGGCTTCAGACTTGTGTCTCATAAGATATATATATCCATACCAAGATAAATCATTGGTAAAGGTTATGAAGTAGACAAAGTTGTCTCTAGCCAGCACATCAAATGGGCTACATACATCAGTATATACTAGGGCAAGTAGTTCCATGGCCCTTTTCCTATGTCCTATAAAAGAGAGCTTAGTCATTTTGCCATGAAGACATGATTCATAAATTTAATATGACTCGAAAGTCAATGGACACAATAGCTCAATTTTCTTCAATTTGTTAACCCTATCTTCTGCTATATGACCTAGCCTTAGGTGCCATAGATATCTATCATTTGGACTATCCCTGGGTCATTTTGATCTTATGGCATTCATATTTTGCTCAATATTAAAGACAGATATATCAATATGTAACTGGTAGAGACCGTTAATAAGAAAATCACTTGCAATTTTATTTCTTTCATAGAGAATATTATAATGATCCTTAAGAAAACTAATTACATAGCCTTCTTGTGCTAAACATGAAATTGAAATCAAATTTCTGCTTGCAGCAAGCACATAATAACAATCCTTAAATACTAAATCTAAGCCAGATGGTAGTCAAAGAGGATAGGTTCTCACAGCCACAGTAGCAACCCTTGCTTCATTTTTGATGCATAGGATCATCTCACCATCCCTCAGCCTCCTACAATCCTCAAGACCCTACATCGAAGTGCACAAATGAGCACTAGAATCAGAGTCAAGCATCCAACTGGATGCAGAAGAAATTATAAGGTTAGATTCAATAACAAGCATACCTCTAGAAGGATATGTCTCCTTCTTATTCTTCAGGATGGCCAGGTATGTAGGGCAGTTCCACTTTCAATGGCCATCAGTATTATAATGAAAATACTTTTCTTTATCAGCGGCCTTCTTCTTCAGCTCTACCTTCTTTTTTTTCCACCTTCCACCTTCTGCTTTTTTATAGACTTTTTCTTCTTTCCAAAAGTTTTTCTCTTGGAAGAAGTCCATTCCATAGCAAGTACTGAACTTTTAGAATCATTCATAGAAAGCTCAGTAGTAACCAGTGTATTCATAAGATCAACCAAAGTATTCTGAAGTTTATGCATATGGTAGTTCATGATGAACTGCCCATATACATCAGTCATGGATTGCAGAATTATATCATTCTATAGATCCTGATCTAATTTCACTCTGAGCTTCTCAAGCTCTTCCAAGTCCTTGATCATCATCAGACAATGATCTTGGACTAACTGTCCATCTTGCATTTTAGCCTTAAATAGTTGTTTAGTGATCTGATATTTGGCTGCGCGACTCTATTCACCAAACAAATCATGCAGGTGAGCCAACATTTGGCAGACAGTCATGATATCTTCATGTTGACGCTGAAGCTCATCAGATATCGAGCCCAACATGTAGTATCTAGTCTTATTATCTTCATCCATCCATTTGCCAAGAGATACTCTCTTTTCAGCGGATGGACGAGCTAGTAAGGTGGGGGGATCCTAGTCCAACACATGAGTCAACTTCTCGAAACCCAAAATGATTTTAAAGTTTCAGAGCCAACTCTTGTAATTGGGTCTAGTCAGTCTATGGGTGTCTAGGATATGGGCTTGTGGATTGGATGCAGATATTTTTTTTTTCTGTAGAGAGTGAAAGTTTCTAGTTAGATTTTATAATCAAGACTTGATCAATTTATTTAGATGTTTGATTTTTAAACAAATTAGCTCTCACTATTTTCTCAGATCCCTACACTTCCTCCATAGAGATGCTAAAATCTCCGTAATTACTGATTTCTAATGGATGGTGCAGGTGAGTCACCTCACCTAACAGTTATTGATGATGGGTTAGTCAATGGATGAACAACTCTTGTACAATGATTCATTAATCATGATGCACCTAGACTTGATCTCTAATTCATGAATCTCATCGGATCCAAAATATTGATCCACTCCTTAGTTAAGTCAGACCCACTATTTATATAGATTGAATTTCTAATTGGATCTCTCACCGTATCCAAAATATTGAACCCAATCCATCCTCCAGCCCATAGCATCCAATGCCTAATAAACATGGTTGCATCTTTTCGGTGCAACTGAACCATTGTGACCAATCGAGAACAATCAATTTTGGAAAGAGCCCACACATCTACAATGGCGGAAGACCTTACACTTAATCTTTTCTTAGACAGATTTGATTTAGGTCTCTTTAAACTTGACTTGACATAGCCATAACCATTATGACTAACCTAGTAGCATGGGTTAGCTCATATTGTTAGCCACCTTAGATCGAAACTGGGTCGACAAATATGACTAGGTAAGTGAGACTGGTGGAAGGGATATGCCATTAACTTGATGAAAATGCATTCGAGTCGAGTAGCTCCTAATTAAAAACCAGTCGATCGTATCTACCAAACTTACCTTAGACACCAAATGTTGAGTCAGAACCAATCAGGTTAGCCTATAATCCAAACTCTAACCATTGATCCTAATTAGGTTTTAACTTGATTAATCACTCATGTGACTCGACCTTAATCCAGACTTAATCCTATTAGGCTGGTCAATTTAAGTACTCTTGACCCTACCTAACCAACTCTTGATTCGGTTTGATCAACCGCTAGACCTAATTAAGCTATCCAAGTCCAAACATAATTTTATGAATATATCTTAGATCTGAAAATTCTTAATTTTAGATCTAATATATTGCATAATTTTAATTTTTAATTAATTTTAGATTCATAAATAAAATATGTATATAAAATCCTAGAATTTCAGGATCTAGGATTTTGCAAAAAATAAGTTTTTGATTTTTGATTAAGGACGAACGAAGAGCACCCCTACACACCATAAGAACATCCCATCGAATGGGAGGAGAGAGCCTTTAAACCCTACTTCGTTCTTATGATCGGACGGCCAAGGGGAATGCCTTAATCAGAAACATGATAAATCTATAAAACTAGTTAGATCTACATCATATATCACATATATAAAAATTGAACTAACTAAAAATATATTTTGCATACATCTCATATATCATATCATGCATGATTTTAGATCTAAATTATCTTATAAATATCTAAAAAATATGATTTAAATTTTATCATATCAAATTAAAATTTATTCTAGATAATTTTGTAGAACTATGCTACAACTAGTCTAAACATGCATCTATCATATCTCATATGAACAAATTAAATAAATTTATTTTTTATTTTTTAGATCTAATTATAATATTTATAATATCAAAAAATAGTAAATAAATAGATTTAAAAATTATAATTAATTAAATAAAAATTATGATCATGCTAGACTACACATAGAATAATTCTATTTCTAGTCCAGTCATGCATTTCATACATCTTGGATCTAGATTATTTAATTTTTAATTTTTTTATTTTAGATCTAATAACATCTAATGTGATATCTAAAATTATCTAATTATTAGATTAAAAATAAATTAAAATTAGATCTAATGAATTATGGAATCTTGCTCTGATACCAGTTGAAGAAAAAAGCTTTATTTTTTGGGTCAGGTTCGTTCAGATCTGATTGGATCAAAAGGAATATTTCAAAAAGTTATCTCTCTGAGATCCTAATTAGATCTAAAACTTTTCAAATTTAATCTTATCCATCTGATAATAAAAATAAAATAAAAATTTAATTTAATTTAATTTTATCTTTATTTTGGTTAATCTAATTATCCTATGATGATCCCGATGTTTGCCTAAGGTTCTAGATGTAGCAATGTAGGTGCCTAGCCTCTACCGATATCTACTCAGGTAGGATCTGGAGATCTTCACTTTCTCAATCAATTCTCCAAAAATCAGTTCTAAATCTGGTCTTGAAGGCCTTCAAACTGCTTTTGAGGAACAACCGTTGTCTCTTGCAGCGGTGCTACCTTCTTCTTTTTCTGGCGCCTTTCACTTGCTTAGATCGCACCTTGTTCATGCCCAAAAGCCCTTAGGTATGGTTAGGAGAGAGAGGACCAGAGGGTGGCATGGAGAAGGAGGGAGAGAGGCTATGTGGTATGGGCTAAAGGCAGAAGCATTAAATTCTAGGCGCAGATAGGGTTTATATAGACCCTGCTGCGCTATGTAGTGCCACATCATCCTGGCCAATAACGGTCCTTTGTGCAATCATATCTAAATCTGATTAGTGGGATGACATTATCTGATCAAATCAGATAAGAGAACCTCAACACCCTCCTAATATGGCACCAAGACTGGGTCAAACAAGACTTCTTAGCGCCACATAGTTTAATCCCCTAAAGCAACCAGGAGTCCCATCTATATGGGACTCCATCTTTTATCCTCACGAGATGCCTGCCTCCCTAGGCATGCGCCTCCTTCCCATCTACATTTTAGTAGGGGGACAAGTCCCTAGATACTCTGCTATGGGTTCATGACACATGGGTAGATGTCTAAGTGTCCAGGGTCAATATTTGACCAATGTCCGAAAATAAGAATTTGCAGGTGATCGAAAATGGTAGGTATTATTTTAAATTTATCTCATAAATTAAGACAACCCTTTTCTGACGTAGACAAGCTCCAGTTAGACCAAGTAGAGGTTTCTGAGTGAGCCCAAACATATTTGGCTCAGTCGAGACAAGCTTTAATGTTTATTAAACAAGAACATTAGGCTTAATCGTATACTAGCACGATTTTCTTGAACCTAATTGAATCTTATTCAAATCAATTGAACTAGGTTAGTCCAATTGATGATATCTACATCCAAACTCTTGTTTGTGTGATCTAATTAGATTCAGTTCTACATGATAATGGAATATGTTGCGATCTCTATCATCGACATCATCGAAATACCTTTCGATGGATCAAAATTTTTCTAATTGAGATAACTAGTATGATTGATCATCCAAATCATTCTAATTGCTCCCAAAATCCACCAGCGACACCTAGCAGCATATGGTCTCAATCCATCAAAATGGAAAGCAAACCTCTTAGTGCAGTTACTTGTGTGATTTATTTTTTCTATCTTAAGCCCCGATCGGATTAGGATTAAGGTGATCTGGTCAAACTCTAATTTTCGTCATATGAATTAATCATTTGATTCATGTCCAATGTAAAAATCCTAATAGAAACTCTTTCTATTATTTCACTCTACCATGGCCATGGGCTTATGGACTTGATTCTCATGATCATCATAGGGCTGCTCTGAATCTACCGAGGTTGATAGATCCCCTATTGGTGCAATCCAATTCCTACAATGAACATGCTATAGCCAACATACATCTCATAATTTTGAATGGCTAGGAGACCAAGTTATGGTATAGTCAAACTATAACATCCTCAAGGTGAACTATCGATGCACCTCAGATCAAAGAACTAAACACACCACTACAGCTTCGAGCTAGTCATCAATGAGAAGGTAGAATTTCTTATGACTGCTCGAGGTGGTCACGCTCAGTGCCCTCATTCACTAACGAGTATCTCTACTCTCGCTTTGATGTCTCTACACCGTAGATTCAAGACTCATCTATAGATTCAAGACTCATCTATCCAAAAGAAGCGATCGTATACCAATCTTTCAGATCAATCACTATCCACATGATGATCCTACGGTCGGAAGCATTTTATGAGTTAATCATGAAAATTCATGTCTTAAATTTTTAACTTTTGAAAATATGAACTATCATTATCATTAATACAAGGGATGTGTCACAGACACTTTCAAATATACACTATAATAGAAAATAATCTATTTTATTATTTATAGTTAAAATTATAATTTTTCCCTTAGAAGTGTATTATAAGTGTCAGCCAATCTGGCTTCTAGAGCACACATATCTAACAGAGACGATGGCGAAAGATATGATTTATTTTGATCTTGATTTTATATAAATATTAGAGCATGATCCAGATATAAAAATATAAAATTATCTTACATGTAGTATTAGAGTTCTAGTTTCATGCTTCATATTCATATAAATTTTTTTTGATAAATTTTGATTTATTTTTAAAAAATTCAAAATAAAAGTTTTATAATTGTTAAAATATTAAATCAATAAAAAAAATTAGAATAATGGTTTTTCCTAATTTCTAAAATCAAATAATAAAAAGGGTAAAATTGTCGGCCGCCTTGCGCCATACGTGGTGGTGGTGGCGGCTATTCTTGTCACCCATTGCTTGTGCAGCAATAAGAACCGTAGCTTTTTGCTTCGGCATAAGGAGGTGGTGGGGCAAATCAGTGAAGGAAAATTCTGATTTTTCAGATCAGGTTCGTTCAGATCTGATCGGATCAAGACATATATTTCAAAAATTTTTCACTTTGATCCTAATCAGATCTAGAATATTTCAGATCTAATCCTTATTATTCTAATAATAAAAATAAAATCTAACTAAATTAAATTAAATTTAATTTATCTTGATGTAGGGTAATCCTATTACCCATTGATGATCCTGTAAGCAGTGGAAGGTTCTGGATCTAGCCACGCAAGTGCCTGGCCTCTACCGATATCCACTCAGACTGGATCTAGAGATCCTCTTCTTCTCTATCACATCTCCAAAAATTAGATCTGAATCTGATTTGGAGGATCTTCAAAATACCTTTCGAAGATCAGCAGTTATCCTTTGCAGCAGCGCTGCCTTCTAGCTTTCTATCGCCTTTCTCTCATCTGGATTACACCAACTTGGATCCCAAACACCTTTGGGCGTGGAGAGGAGAGGGAGAAGATGGACTTGGCATGGAGGAGGAGGAGGGAGACAGCCTTCGGGCATGAAGAATTTTTAATAAATTTTAGATACTCCTTGAGTTGGGCGTGTTAGATATATGTGCCCTAGAAGCCAGAATTTGCTGACACTTGTAATACACTTTTAGGGGCAAAATTATAATTTTGACTAATATCAATAAAATGGGTTATTTTCTATCACATATGTGTATTTAGTATCTGTGATACATCCTTTGAGTTAATGATAATGATAATTCATATTTTCAAGAGTTCAAAATTTAAGATATGAATAATCATTATTAACTCATAAAATGCTCCCGACCATAGGATCATCACGAGGATGGTGATTGATCCGAAAGGTTGGTGTACAATCGCTTCTCTTTAGTAGATGAGTCTTGAGTCTATGGTGTGGAGACACCGAAGTGAGAGTACAGGTACTCATTAGAGAATGAGGGCACTGAGCGTGACCACCTCGAGTAGTCATTAGGAAGTCTACCTTCTCATCAATGACTGACTCGATGCTGTAGTAGTGTGTCTGGTTCTTTGATCTGAGGTGCATCGGTAGTTCACCTTGAGGGTGTTATAGTTTGACTACACCATTACTCGATCTCCTAGCCATATGGAACCCTGAGGTGTATGTTGGCTATAGCATGTTCATTGTAGGAACTGGATTAGCATCAAGATGGAATCTATCTACCTCGGTGGTAGAGGAGCAGCCCTATGATGATCATGAGAATCAAGTTTAGAAGCCCATGGCCATGGCAGAGTGAAATAATAGAAAGAGTTTCTATTTAGGTTTTCACATCGGACTTGAATCGAATGATTACATCATATGACAGAGACTAGGGTTTGATGAGTTCACCTAAACCCTAATCTGATCGGGGCTCAAGATAGAAGAACTTAATCACATAAGGTAGCTACACCAAGAGGTTCGCATTCAGCTCTGATGGGTTGCCACCATATACTGCTAGGTGTCACTGGTGGATTTTGGGAGCAATTAGAATGATTTAGATGATCGATCATTCTAGCTGTTTGAATCAGAAGAGTTCTGATCCATCGAAAGGAGTTTCGATGATGTCGATGATAGAGATCATGACATATCCCATTACCATATAGAACTGAACCTAACTAGATCATACAAACAAGGGTTTGAATCTGGTGATCATCAATTGAACTGATCCAGTTCAATTGATCTGAATGAGATTCAATTAGGTTCAAGAAAATCGTGCTAGCACTCGATTGAACCTAACGTTCTTCTTTTACTATCATAAATAGTTGTCCTGACTGAGCCAAAGGAGTTTGTGCTCATTTAGAGGCCTTCACTTTATCTGACTAGAGCTTGTCCAAGTCAGAAAAGATTGTCTTATTTTGTAAGATATTAATTGCCATTTTTGGTTACCTGCCATTTCTCGTTCTTTGACTTTGGTCAAAAGTTGACCTTTGACTGGTCAAATATTGACCATAGACACTTTGACTTCTATCCACGTGTCACGCACCTATTGGAGGGCTGGTGGGGGCCTTTCCCCGTATCAAAACCTAGCAAGGAGGAGGGCGCATGCCACTCTTGGTGTGTACCCAAGTTGGAGGCGCCTAGGGGTCCTTGTTGGATAGGGACTCCGTCTCCATTTTGGATTCCAATTAGAGCTAAGAACCAACTTTGAACTCCGAATGAACCTCAGATTTTCTTTTCACATTGGTTAAGAAGAAGTTGGATCACGCTTAGTCTATAAATAAGCTGCCCAAAAGAGTTTCTCCAGATTGAAGGAAAATCCTGATTTCCCGGATCCAGGTTCGTTCAGATCTGATCAGATCAAGAGATATATTTCAAAAATTTTTCTCTTGATCCCAATCAGATCTTGATATGTTTCAGATCTGATTCTTATTATTTTAATAAAATAAAATAAAAAAGATAAATTAAATCAAATTTAATTTACCTGATTCTGGGTAATCCTATTACCCTGTTGATGATCCTGTTTGCAGCGGAAGGTTCTGGATCTTAGCCACGCAAGCGCCTGGCCTCTACCGGTATCCACTCGGGTTGGATCTGGAGATCCTCTTCTTCTCTATCACACCTCCAAAAATCAGATCTGGATCTGATCTGGAGGATCTTCAAAACTCTTTTGAAGATGAGCAGTCGTCCTTTGCAGCAGCGCAGCCTTCTTGCTTTTGATCGCCTTTCTTTGATCTGAATCGCACCAACCAAGGTCCAAAACTCCTTTTGGACGTGGAGAGCAAGGGGAGAAGAGACTATGGCATGGAGAAGGAGGGGAGAGGCAGCCTTGGGGCGTGGGGTTTCTCAATTGAATTGCATTAGAATCTGAGTTGGGCGCAGGGTCTTATTTATAGACTAAGCTGTGATCCAACTCCTCTTCCTCCCAACCAATCACAACCCTTTGTGAAATCAGATCTAAATCTGATTGGTGGGAATAGAGACCCCTGGATTCCTCCTTAGAGGGTGCCTAAGACCAGTCAAAGTTGGTTCTTAGAAGAACTCTAATTGGAATCCAAAAAGGAGATGGAGTCCTTGTCCAACAAGGACTCCTAGGCGCCTCCAACTTGGGCACACGCCTAGGGTGGCGTGCGCCCTTCTCCTTGCCAGGTTCTGGCAGGGGGACAGGCCCCCACCAGCTCTCCAATAGGTGCATGACATGTGGTCAAAAGTCAAAGTGTCAATGGTCAACGTTTGACCAGTCAAAGGTAGACTTTTGACCAAAGTCAAAGAACAAGAAATGGCAGGTGACCAAAAATGGCAGGTAATGTCTTACAAATAAGACAACCTTTTCTGACTTGGACAACCTCCAGTCAGACCATATGAAGGCCTCTGATTGAGCACAAACTCCTTTGGCTCAGTCAGGACAACTTATTTATGATAGCAAAAGAAGAACGTTAGGTTCAATCGAGTGCTAGCACGATTTCCTTGAACCTAATTGAATCTCATTCAGATCAATTGAACTAGATCAGTTCAATTGATGATCACCAGATTCAAACCCTTGTTTGTGTGACCCAGTTAGGTTCAGTTCTGTATGGTAATGGGATATGTCATGATCTCTATCATCGACATCATCGAAACTCCTTTCGATGGATCAGAACTCTTCTGATTCGAACAGCTAGAATGATCGATCATCTAAATCATTCTAATTGCTCCCAAAATCCACCAGTGACACCTAGCAGTATATGGTGGCAACCCATCAGAGCTGAATGCGAACCTCTTGGTGCAGCTACCTGTGTGATTAAGTTCTTCTATCTTGAGCCCCGATCAGATTAGGGTTAAGGTGAACTCGTCAAACCCTAGTCTCTGTCATATGATGTAATCATTCGATTCGAGTCCAATGTGAAAATCTAAATAGAAACTCTTTCTATTATTTCACTCTGCCATGGCCATGGATTTCTGGACTTGATTCTCATGATCATCATAGGGCTGCTCCTCTACCACCGAGGTAGATAGATTCCATCTTGATGCAATCCAGTTCCTACAATGAACATGCTATAGCCAACATACACCTCAGGGTTCCATATGGCTAGGAGACCGAGTAATGGTGTAGTCAAACTATAACACCCTCAAGGTGAACTGCCGATGCATCTCAGGTCAAAGAACCAGACACACTACTGCAGCATCGAGTCAGTCATTGACGAGAAGGTAGACTCCCTAATGACTACTCGAGGTGGTCACGCTCAGTGCCCTCGTTCTCTAACGAGTACCTGTACTCTCGCTCCGGTGTCTCCACACCGTAGACTCAAGACTCATCTACTAAAGAGAAGCGATTGTACACCAACCTTCCGGATCAATCACCATCCTCGTGATGATCCTATGGTCGGGAGCATTTTATGAGTTAATAATGATTATTCATGTCTTAAATTTTCAACTCTTGAAAATATGAATTATCATTACCATTAACTCAAAGGATGTATCACAGACACTAAATACACATATGTGATAGAAAATAACCCATTTTATTGATTATAGTCAAAATTATAATTTTGCCCCTAGAAGTGTATTACAAGTGTCAGCCAATTCTGGCTTCTAGGGCACATATATCTAACAATCTCCCACTTGTCCTAAAGCCAATTGGCTACAAGTCTAAGTCCCATCTTCTCAAGGTGGGCTTCGATCTTCTGCTGGCCCAACGGCTTTGTAAGTGGGTCTGCCACATTATCTGCGGAGTTCGACTCTCTTGACCTCGACGTAACCTTTCTTGAGGTAATCGATGGATGAGGTGGTATCACCGTTTGCTTGGAACTCTTCCATTGCACACAAACAGACTGCCAGATGTCGACTTTCGATCATCTATATCGGACATGAAAGTCCGAGTCTGTGTATCCCTGGACTTGGAGTTCTCCGTTACCAAAGACCAACATCATATCCTTAGTTCTTCTCAAGTACTTAAGGATACATTTCACAGAAGTCCAGTGTTCTTCACCTGGATTTGACTGATATCTGCTTGTGACACTCACAGCATGGGCTATATCAGGTCGTGTACATAGCATGGCATACATGAGGCTCCCTATTGCAGAAGCATAAGGGATCTTGCTCATGCGTTCTATTTCCTCAGGTGTGCTGGGGCACATCTTCTTGGAAAGATGAATACCATGTCTGAAGGGTATTAATCCCCTCTTAGAGTTTTCCATACTAAACCTCTTTAGTACTTTCCTCTATGTACATCTTCTGTGAAAGTCCTAGCATCCTATTCGGTCTATCCCTATAGACCTTAATTCCTAGAATAAAGGATGCTTCACCTAGGTCTTTCATGGAGAATTCCTTGGACAACCACATCTTGACTGATGTCAACATGGGAATATCATTCCCAATAAGGAGGATGTCATCCACGTACAATACGAGGAAGACAACAGCGCTCCCACTGACCCTTTTGAAAACACATGGTTCCTCTTCATTTTTGATGAAACCAAACTTTTTGATCACATCATTGAAACGAGTGTTCCAGCTCCGAGATGCTTGCTTAAGTCCATATATGGACCTTTGCAGCTTGCAAACCTTGTGATCAGTATCACTGGATGTGAAACCTAGCGGCTGTTCCATATAGATATCTTCCTCAAGATATCCATTTAAGAATGCCGTTTTCACGTCCATTTGCCATATTTCATAATCGAAATAGGCTGCAACGGCAAGCAATGTGCGGATGGATTTTAGCATAGCCTACTGGGGAAAAGGTATCCTGATAGTCAATGCCTTCGCGTTGACTATAACCTTTTGCCACTAGTCTAGCCTTGAATGTCTCCACATTCCCATCTGCACCAATCTTTCTCTTGAAGATCCATTTACACCCAATAGGTACTATACCTTCTGGTGGATCTACCAAGGTCCAGACTTGGTTTGAGTGCATCGAGTCAATTTCTGACTGCATTGCCTCTAGCCATTTCTCGGAGTCGATATCTGATATCGCCTCGTTGTAGGTTTTGGGATCATCACCATGAGCACCATTACCTACGAGGAACATTTTCCTCTACTTCCTCTGAAATAATACCTAAGTATCTTTCAGGGGGACGGGAAAACTCTTTCCGATCTACGAGGTGGAGGAGGTAGTGTTCTTATTGGCTCAACCTGATTTGGTTCCAACTTGGTCCTTAGCTCGTTGTACTTGTGAGACTTTCTCATCAAGCTTAATCTGCTTTCCAATGCCGCTATCTTGAATAAACTATTTTTCAAGAAAGATGGCATGTCGACTCACAATCACATTGTGGTCTTCTGGAATGTAGAAATAGTATCCTAATGACTCTTTAGGATATCCTATGAATCGAGCTCTAAAGGACCTAAACTCTAACTTGTCCGCTTGTTGTCTTTTGACATGAGCCGGACAACCCCAAATTCTGAGATGACTCAGACTTGGTTTCTTACCGTGCCATATCTCATACGGTGTGGTAGGAACGGTTTTAGAGGGAACCCTATTCAGTAGATAAGATTGAAGTTAACAATGAAGTGTCCCCAAAGAAAATCAGGGAGGTCTGTGAAGCTCATCATGGATCGAACCATATCCAATAGAGTCCGATTTCTCCATTCTGAAACCCCGTTGAGTTGAGGTGTTCCTGGTGGAGTCCATTGAGAGACTATGCCATTTTTCCTTGAGATAGTCTAGGAATTCCCGGCTAAGGTATTCACCTCCTCGATCTGATCGAAGAACCTTAATGGGTTTTTCCAGTTTGTTTTTCTACTTCATGTCTGAATTCTTTGAACTTTTCAAAAGCTTCAGACTTGTGTCTCATAAGATACACATACCCATACCTAGACAGATCATCGGTAAAGGTAATGAAGTAGACAAAATTGCCTCTAGCCGGCACATCAAATGGGCCGCACACATCAGTATGTACTAGGGCAAGGAGATCTGTGGCCCTCTCCCCATGTCCAACAAAAGGGAGTTTAGTCATTTTGCCTTGAAGACAAGATTCACAAGTTGGATATGACTCGAAAGTCAATGGACTCAATAGCCCATTTTTCTCCAATTTGTTGATCCTATCTTCTGCTATATGACCTAATCTCAGGTGCCATAGATATCTGTCGTTTGGACTATCCCTAGGTCGTTTGGCATTCACGTTTTGCTCGATAGTTAGAACAGGTACATCAATATGTAGCTGATAAAGACCATTAATAAGGAAACCATTTGCAATTTTATTTCTTTCATAAAGAATGTTACAATGGTCCTTAAAGAAGGTAATCACATAAGCCTTCTTGTGCTAAGCATGAAACAGAAATCAAATTCCTGCTAGCTGCAGGCACATAATAACAGTCTTTCAAAACTAAGTCTAAACCAGATGGTAATCGAAGAGGGTATGTTCCCACGGCTACTGCAGCAACTCTTGCTCCATTACCGATGCGTAGGATCATGTCTCCATCCCTCAGCCTCCTGCTATCCTCAAGACCCTGCATAGAAGTGCACAGATGAGCACTAGAACCAGAGTCAAGCACCCAACTGGATGCAGAAGAAACCGTAAGGTTAGACTCAATAACGAGCATACCTCCAGAAGGACCTTCCTTCTTGTTCTTCAGGGTGGCCAGGTAAGTAGGGCAGTTCCGCTTCCAATGGCCGTCGCTGTTGCAATGGAAACACTTTCCTTTGACATCGGCCTTTTTCTTCGGTTCTGCCTTCTTCTTCTTTGATCCTTCCACCTTTTGCTTTTTCACAGACTTCTTTTTCTTTCCATAAGACTTTCTTTTGGAAGAAGTCCGTTCCATAGCAAGAACTGAGCCTTTAGAACCTTTCATAGAAAGCTCAGCGGTAACCAGCATATTCATTAATTCGGCCAAGGAATTTTGAAGTTTATGCATGTGGTAATTCATGATGAATTGCCCATATGCATCAGTCAAGGATTGCAGAATAATATCGTTCTGCAGGTCCAAGTCCAACTTCACACCGAGCTTCTCAAGCTCTTCCATGTCCTTGATCATTGTCAGACAGTGATCTTGGACTGACTGCCCATCACGCATCTTAGCCTTAAAAAGTCATTTCGTGACTTGATATTTGGCTGCGCGACTCTGTTCACCAAACATCTCCTGCAGGTGAGCCAACATTTGGCGAGCAGTCCCGATATCTTCATGTTGGCGCTGGAGCTCATCAGACATCGAGCCCAACATGTAATATCTGGCCTTATTATCTTCGTCTATCCATTTTTCCAGAGACGCTCTCTGTTCAAGTGGATGGACGGGCTGGTAAGGTGGGAGGGTCCTGGTCCAAAACATGGGTTAACTTCTCGAACCCAAAATAATTTTGTAGTTCCTGAGCCAATCTTTATAATTGGGTCCAGTCAGTCTATGTGTGTCCAGGATACGTGCCAATGGGTTGGACGCAGACATTTTTCCTGTAGAGAGTCAAAGATTCTAGTTAGATACTGTAATTTTGACTTGACCAATTTATTTAGGGATTTTATTTTTAAACAAATTAGCTCCCACTATTTTCTCGGATCCCTACACTCCCTCTGTAGAGATGCAAAAATCTCCATGATTAATGATTTCTAGTGGGTGGTGCGGTCTCACCAACTGACTCATCACCTCACCTAACAGTTATTGGTGATGGGTTAGCCAATGAGTGAACAACTCTTGTTCAATGATTCTCTAATCATGGTGCACCCAAACTTGGTCTCTAATTCATGAATCTCACCGTATCCGGAAATATTGATCCACTCCTTAGTTAAGTCAGACCCACCATTTGCATAGACTGGGTTCCTAATTGAGTCTCTCACCGTATCCGAAATATTGAGCCCAACTCATCCTCCAGCCCATAGCATCCAATGCCTAATAGACATGGTTGCATCTTCCCGGTGCAACTGAGCCACTGTATCCAGCCGAGAACAATCAACCCCGGGAAGGGCCCGCACATCTACAATGGTGGAAGACCTCAGACTTAATCTTTTCTTAGGGAGAATTGATTCAGGTCTCATTAAACTAGACTTGGCTTAGTCATAACAATTATGACTAACCTAGTGGCATGGGTTAGCTCGGATTATTGACCACCTCAGATCAGAACTGTGTCAACAGATATGGCCAGGTAAGTGAGACCGGTGGAAGGAATATGCCATTAACTCGTACAAGAATGCATTCAGGTCGAGTAGCTTCCAATTAAAAACCAGTCGGTCGTATGTGCCAAACTTACCTTAGACACCAAATTGTTGAGTCAGAACCAATTGGGTTAGCCTACAATCCAGACTCTAACCTCTGAGCCTAATTAGGTCTTGCTTGATCGTGACTCGATCTTGACCCAGACTTAATCCTATTAGGCTGGTCAATTTAAGCATTGTTGATCCCATCTAACCAACTCTTGATTCGGTTTGATCAACCGCTTAGACCTAATTGAGCTACCCAAGCCCGAACCCAGTATTATGAATATGTCTTAGATCTAAAATTCTCAATTTTAGACCTAATTAATATTTCATAAACTTAATTCTTAATTAAGTAGGGTTCATAAACAAAATATGCACAATAAATCCTAGGGTTTCAGGATCTAGGGTTTTGCAGAAAGTAAGTTTTGGGTTTCTGATTAAGGACGAACACGCAGCACCCCTACACATCATAAGAACACCCCATCGAATGGGAAGAGAGGGCCTTTAAACCCTTCTTCGTTCTTATGACCGGACGGCCAAGAGGAACGCCTTAATCAGGAACATTCAATACTACAAAACAGTTTATAGATCTATATCATATATCTCATATACAAATTAGATCTAATCATGGCATATTTTGCATACATCTCATGTATCAAATCATGCATATTTTTCAGATCTAAATTATCTCATAATAATCTAAAAAATTAGATTTAAATTGATCTAATCAAAATAAATTCTAATCTAGATAATTATGTAGAACTATTCTACAACTAGTCTAGACATGCATCAATCATATCTCATATGATATTTAAAATTAAATAATTTTTATTTGCTATTTTTTAGATGTTATTATAACACTTATAATATCAAAAAATAGTAAATAAAAAGATCTAAAATATGATTTAATCAGATTAAATCAAAAACATGCAAGACTATTCTATAGAACTATTCTATTTCTAGAACTAGTCATGCATATCTTCTAATCTTAGATCCAAATCATTTAATTTTAATTTTTTTCTGATTTCAGATCTGATCACATCTCATGTGACATCTGAAATCAATTATTTTCTAATTAAAATAAATTTAAAATTAGATCTAAATAATTTTAGAACCATGGCTCTGATACCAGTTGAAGGGAAATCCTGATTTCCCGGTCCAGGTTCGTTCAGATCTGATCAGATCAAGAGATATATTTCAAAAATTTTTTCTCTTGATCTCAATCAGATCTTGATATATTTTAGATCTGATTCTTATTATTTTAATAAAATAAAATAAAATAAGATAAATTAAATCAAATTTAATTTACCTGATTTGGGTAATCCTATTACCCTGTTGATGATCCTGTTTGCAGCGGAAGGTTCTGGATCTTAGCCACGCAAGCGCCTGGCCTCTACCGGTATCCACTCAGGTTGGATCTGGAGATCCTCTTCTTCTCTATCACACCTCCAAAAATTCAGATCTGGATCTGATCTGGAGGATCTTCAAAACTCTTTTGAAGATCAGCAGTCGTCCTTTGCAGCAGCGCAGCCTTCTTGCTTTTGATCGCCTTTCTTTGATCTGGAATCGCACCAACCAAGGTCCAAAACTCCTTTTGGACGTGGAGAGGCAAGGGGAGAAGAGACTATGGCATGGAGGAAGGAGGGGAGAGGCAGCCTTGGGGCATGGGGTTTCTCAATTGAATTCATTTAGAATCTGAGTTGGGCGCAGGGTCTTATTTATAGACTAAGCTGTGATCCAACTCCTCTTCTTCCCAACCAATCACAACCCTTTGTGAAATCAGATCTAAATCTGATTGGTGGGAATAGAGTCCCCTGGATTCCTCCTTAGAGGGTGCCTAAGACCAGTCAAAGTTGGTTCTTAGAAGAACTCTAATTGGAATCCAAAAAGGAGATGGAGTCCTTGTCCAACAAGGACTCCTAGGCGCCTCCAACTTGGGCACACGCCTAGGGTGGCGTGCGCCCTTCTCCTTGCCAGGTTCTGGCAGGGGGACAGGCCCCCACCAGCTCTCCAATAGGTGCATGACATGTGGTCAAAAGTCAAAGTGTCAATGGTCAACATTTGACCAGTCAAAGGTAGACTTTTGACCAAAGTCAAAGAACAAGAAATGGCAGGTGACCAAAAATGGCAGGTAATGTCTTACAAAATAAGACAACCTTTTCTGACTTGGACAACCTCCAGTCAGACCATATGAAGGCCTCTGATTGAGCACAAACTCCTTTGGCTCAGACAGGACAACTTATTTATGATAGTAAAAGAAGAACGTTAGGTTCAATCGAGTGCTAGCACGATTTCCTTGAACCTAATTGAATCTCATTCAGATCAATTGAACTAGATCAGTTCAATTGATGATCACCAGATTCAAACCCTTGTTTGTGTGACCCAGTTAGGTTCAGTTCTGTATGGTAATGGGATATGTCATGATCTCTATCATCGACATCATCGAAACTCCTTTCGATGGATCAGAACTCTTCTGATTCGAACAGCTAGAATGATCGATCATCTAAATCATTCTAATTGCTCCCAAAATCCACCAGTGACACCTAGCAGTATATGGTGGCAACCCATCAGAGCTGAATGCGAACCTCTTGGTGCAGCTACCTGTGTGATTAAGTTCTTCTATCTTGAGCCCCGATCAGATTAGGGTTAAGGTGAACTCGTCAAACCCTAGTCTCTGTCATATGATGTAATCATTCGATTCGAGTCCAATGTGAAAATCTAAATAGAAACTCTTTCTATTATTTCACTCTACCATGGCCATGGACTTCTGGACTTGATTCTCATGATCATCATAGGGCTGCTCCTCTACCACCGAGGTAGATAGATTCCATCTTGATGCAATCCAGTTCCTACAATGAACATGCTATAGCCAACATACACCTCAGGGTTCCATATGGCTAGGAGACCGAGTAATGGTGTAGTCAAACTATAACACCCTCAAGGTGAACTGCCGATGCATCTCAGGTCAAAGAACCAGACACACTACTGCAGCATCGAGTCAGTCATTGACGAGAAGGTAGACTTCCCTAATGACTACTCGAGGTGGTCACGCTCAGTGCCCTCGTTCTCTAACGAGTACCTGTACTCTCGCTCCGGTGTCTCCACACCGTAGACTCAAGACTCATCTACTAAAGAGAAGCGATTGTACACCAACCTTCCGGATCAATCACCATCCTCGTGATGATCCTATGGTCGGGAGCAATTTATGAGTTAATAATGATTATTCATGTCTTAAATTTTCAACTCTTGAAAATATGAATTATCATTACCATTAACTCAAAGGATGTATCACAGACACTAAATACACATATGTGATAGAAAATAACCCATTTATTGATTTTAGTCAAAATTATAATTTTGCCCCTAGAAGTGTATTACAAGTGTCAGCCAATTCTGGCTTCTAGGGCACATATATCTAACACAAGATTAGCCAATTCTGGCTTCTACATACATGCTTAGGCCAATCTAATTTAATTTATCTAAATTTATTTTAATTTTTAAAATAATAATAATTAAATTTAAAATATCTCAAATCTGATATGAATCAAAGAGTAAAAATTTTTGAAATATATCTCTTGATCTGATTAGATCTGAACGAACCTGGACCGAAAAATCAGGATTTCCCTTCAACTGGTATCAGAGCCAAGATTCTAAAAATGTTTAGATCTGATTTTAAATTTATTTTAATTAGAAAATAAGTGATTTCAGATGTCACATGAGATGTGATCAGATCTGAAATCAAAAAAAATTAAAATTAAATGATTTGGATCTAAGATTAGAAAATATGCATGACTAGTTCTAAAATAGAATAGTTCTATAGAATAGTCTTATATGTTTTCAATTCAATTTGATTAAATCATATTTTAGATTAATTTATTTACTATTTTTTGATATTATAATGGTTATAATAATATCTAAAAAATACCAAATAAAAAATTATTTAATTTTAAATATCATATGTGATATGATTGATGCATGTCTAGACTAGTTGTAGAATATGAAAGGGAAATCCTGATTTCCTGGACCAGATTCGTTCAAATCTGAACAGATCGAGAGATATATTTCAAAATTTTTCTCTCAATCTCAATCAGATCTAGAATGTTTTAGATCTAATTTTATTATTTTAATAATAGAAATAAAATAAAGATAAATTAAATCAAATTTAATTTACCTGATTTGGGTAATCCTATTACCCTGTTGATGATCCTATTTGCAGCGGAATGTTCTGGATCTAGCCATGCAAGCACCTGGCTTCTACCAGTATCCACTCGAGCTGGATCTGGAGATCCTCTTCTTCTCTATCATGTCTCCAAAAATCAAGATCTGGATCTGATCTGGAGGATCTTCAAAACTCCTTTTCGAAGATCAGCAGTTCGTCCTTTGCAGTAGTGCAGCCTTCTAGCTTTTGAGTCGCCTTTCTTTGATCTGGATCGCACCAACCAAGGATCCAAAACTCCTTTTGGATGTGGAGAGGCAAGAGGGAGAAGGATGGGTTTGGCATGGAGGAAGAGGGGAGAGGCAGCCTTGGGGCATGGGAATTTCAATTCTCAATCATACAATTCATTCAATCATGCAATTGAGTTGGGTGCAGGGTCTTATTTATAGACTGTACTGTGATCCAACTTCTCTTCTTCCCAACCAATCACAACCCTTTGTGAAATCAGATCTAAATCTGATTGGTGGGAATAGAGTCCCCTGGATTCCTCCTTAGAGGGTGCCTAAGACCAGTCAAAGTTGGTTCTTAGGAGAACTCTAATTGGAATCCAAAAAGGAGATGGAGTCCCTATCCAACAGGGACTCCTGGGCGCCTCCAGCTTGGGCACACGCCAAGGGTGGCGTGCGCCCTCTTCCTTGCCTAGGTTCTGGTAGGGGGACAGGCCCCCACCAGCTCTCCAATAGGTGCATGACATGTGGTCAGAAGTCAAAGTGTCAATGGTCAATATTTGACCAGTCAAAGGTAGACTTTTGACCAAAGTCAAAGAACAAGAAATGGCAGGTGACCAAAAATGGCAGGTAATGTCTTACAAATAAGACAACCTTTTCTGACTTGGACAACCTCCAGTCAGACCATATGAAGGCCTCTGATTGAGCACAAACTCCTTTGGCTCAGACAGGACAACTTATTTATGATAGCAAAAGAAGAACGTTAGGTTCAATCGAGTGCTAGCACGATTTCCTTGAACCTAATTGAATCTCATTCAGATCAATTGAACTAGATCAGTTCAATTGATGATCACCAGATTCAAACCCTTGTTTGTGTGACCCAGTTAGGTTCAGTTCTGTATGGTAATGGGATATGTCATGATCTCTATCATCGACATCATCGAAACTCCTTTCGATGGATCAGAACTCTTCTGATTCGAACAGCTAGAATGATCGATCATCTAAATCATTCTAATTGCTCCCAAAATCCACCAGTGACACCTAGCAGTATATGGTGGCAACCCATCAGAGCTGAATGCGAACCTCTTGGTGCAGCTACCTGTGTGATTAAGTTCTTCTATCTTGAGCCCCGATTAGATTAGGGTTAAGGTGAACTCGTCAAACCCTAGTCTCTGTCATATGATGTAATCATTCGATTCAAGATTCCGATGTGAAAATCT
>QRFJ01001274.1:0-112500 GCA_006176705.1 Cocos nucifera
CCCGAGGAGAGATTGCCATCTTAAATGAAAATTTTTTCATGCATGCATGAACTAGAAATGAGTTTCTGGAGAGAGAAAAACTGGGGGTGGGGCATAACTTTTTGGGCATTGAAAATTCCATAAAGAGAGGAAGAGAAATCCTTGCGCTACTTTCTAATTCCCTTCCTCATCTCACTCACGTTTAAAAGGGTTTTGAAATGTGCATGAGAGCAATCTGAGAAAAGGTTTCTCAACGAAATAGGAAGTGGCGTGAGGCTTTCTAGGCGAGAGTTCTAAGTGTCAAAAAAATCTAGAGAGTTTGGATTTTAGGGTTTCTAGGAGTGGGTAGCCCTAGGGTTTAGATCCAAGATTCGGGTGGAGAGATCGAGTATTATGTGCATCCGATCACCACTAAAATTCCCACACCACCTCCTCGTCCTCCAATCTATATCATCTGATCTTCTAGAGCATCCGAAAGATTGGAAGGTCATCGATCGCGATCAATAAAGATCGATCGTCGAAGGCTCCAACAAGGAGCTAGCACTCCAGTAGAGCTAGTCAAGACTAGGAGCTCCATGTGGATTGTCTGTAGTGGTCGGATGACTATGCGGCTATATCACAATACGTGGAGCTACTTTCTAGAGGTTTCAAATTATGGAGTTTGGTTACCCATGCTCAGATATCATTTTTTGAACAAGAGTAGATTAGTATATATGATTTACTAATCTTGTGCATTCAATTTTTCTATTACATATAAGCATGTCTAGATCCATGTATAGGGTTTATGATTAGATCATTACATGCGTAGATTAATATTAGATTAATCTAATGCTTTCACTATAATTTCAATCAAAAAAGTTTCGAAAAGCATGCCTAGAACCTTGCACTATTCCAACACTAAGGTCTAATAAACAATCGAAATATTTGGATAAAATATTAGAGGTGTTTAAACAAGTCTAGGTGAACATCTCTCTACTAGACACAATCCAGCAATTTCCATCCTACACCAAAGTTCTAAAGGATCCATGCATAAAGAAAAGGACAATTAATTTATCCAAGAAAGCCTTCCTAATAGCAAGTGTGAGTTCCTATTTACCAAGTGCCGATTAAGTACAAATATCCAGGGTCTCCTATAATTTCATGCACTATCAGAGAGACCAACATTGACAAGGCTTTATTAGACTTAGGGGCTAGCGTAAACATTCTGCCATACTCTGTATATAAGCAATTAGGGTTGGGAGAACTGAAACCTATAGGGATTACCTTGCAACTAGCAAATCAATCTTCTAGAGTCCCTAAAGGAGTGGCTGAGGACATTTTAATTAAGGTTGATAATTTCATTTTTCTCATAGATTTTGTCATTTTAGAGACTGAACCCATTCCAAACCCAAAGGATCATATTCTGGTTATTTTAGGGAGACCATTTCTAGCGATTGCCAATGCCATTAACAATTGCCAAAATGGACTCATAAAGATGTCATTCGGAAATATGACCATTGAACTGAATGTTTTTAATCTAGGAAAGAAATTGGACTAACCTAATGAAGAAAACTTGACCCAAGAAGATGTCTACAAACCCAATGATCTAAGCCATAAGGACATCAAAATTAATTTTGGGTTGAACCAAGAATTTTGAAAAATGAAATTTGGGTAATTGTTAATTACAAGAATATTCGATCAGAATTAGAATCACCAATTGAATCAATTATTGAAGAAACACCACCACTGGATCGGAAGACACTTCTTGAACACCTAAAGTATGAATATCTAGGTCCATCAAAAATTCTACCAGTAACTATTAAATTAGACCTAGGTCTAATCCAAGAGATGTTAAGTCTACTAAGAGAGATTCATAATAAAACTGGTTATGTGGAAAAAGACCATCTCTCTAGAATTGGTGGTGAAAGACCAAACGAATTTTTTAACCCTGTATATGACTTGGGTTAAGATAATATATGAAGATTAGAGTTTAGTCTAGCTAAAGACTATAAATTTAGCGCTCCTGGGAGGCACCCCAGATTCTTATATTTTAATTTCTTTTTTAGTTTATTCAAATCTTATTTCAGTAAAGTCAATGACGAATAAGTTGGGAGAAAGAGCCAAATATGTATCCTCAAGAACATCTGACAATTTTTGTTGGACCTAGAACACATCAAGTTAGATGTATTCTTTTTTTACCAATTGCATCTTTTATTTTCTTGCTCTATTGAGGACAATGTAGAATAAGTTGGGGAGCGAGAGATAAACTTTGAACTTTACTTTGAACCTTTATACTCCCAAATTTATTAATATTCATATATCTAACTATGCTTCAAACTTAAGTAACATTAAACATTTTAGCCGTATTTGATGCACACTTTAGATAAGTTATGGAGTATCGATGGACTGCATATTGATGAAATTCAATAGAAGATTGAGTCTAGAATAAAAATTAATTTTGAGCATTTCTAGCCTTTCTTATTAAGATCTAAAGAGAGTAAATCTTTTATGGATATAAGTGGGATATGTTGATGCATATAGTTCCTTCAAAAAAAAAAATATTGATTTTCTACCGAGTAACCAGATCTCGTTGTCTAAGTAAGCAATGATATTCACATCAAAAAGTAGATAATATTAAAAAAAATCATACAATCAAGTCTCAATCCATGGCCTATTTGACTGGAGTCAGAAAACTCAAGGAATATTTTATACCTAATGCCCTAAAGCTAACTAGTTTGAAAATTATTAGCCTAACACTCACTACAAGGATTAAATAGAAAGCTTAAGTAGTTAAGACATTTCACGGACTATATTTTATAAAAAATAAAAAAATAATTGAAGGAATGGATATGCAAATACAAAATCACTAGCCCATCTTAAAATTAGACGATCCAAAAATAAAGATAGGATTGGGTTAAAAAAAAAGCTTTAAAAAATTTTATGTTCTTTACTTAACCATTCTATCGGATAACTTTAATATCCCAATAATATGCTTTGCTAATTTTTTAGGTAGATATTATTTACTTATAAAATTATTAAATGAACACTCATGTCAAAAAAAGTTAGTATTATATATCACTATTTCTTTTACTTGAGGATGAGTAAAATTCAAATTAGAGGATGTGATGAATATATTAAAAATAACATAAAATATATTAAAATCTATGATATTTAATTTTTTTAATTTTATATTTAATATTTTTATGATTTTTTTTAGAAATAATTAATTATGAAAATTTAATCGTAAATCAATCAATAATGGCTGTCCAATACATACAAATGAAGTTTGAGTCTAAATTCATGCTTATCACGTGCATGATATGCACATACATGTAGAAAAAAAGAATGCATGTGAAAATAATTCAAAATGAAATATTATTTTATAATTTTTTATAAAGAAAAAGAGAGCATTTAATGAAGATTTAATGGGGCATTTATGGCAAAAGGAAGAAGTTTGGATGGCAGGCTTCACGCTGGGAGAAAGAAATAAAAAGAGAGAGAATCTTATGGCTTTCACGCATTGGACGGGAGCGGGTCTTTGCATTTTTACATGGTTCACGCGGATGTCAAGCATAAGCAGAGAGGATGCTGGTCTTCATGCAGAACGGGCGTAGCGACTTTGGGCGTAATGGAAAGCGATTGCAAAAAAAAAAAAGAAAAATATATATTTTTTTTTTTAGAGAAAAGTTTATTTTCTTGCTCTTTCTATCTCATTCATCCATTCTTTTAAGATGCATCCTGTCATTAGTCCCACATCTAAAACATACACAATCCTCCTTCCTTCTGATACCTATAAATAAAGCCCAGTGCCTCTATCTTGAACATATCGCTCTTCACACCATAACTTTTATAGGAGCTCATGTGGTAGACGGGAATACCCATCTTTAAAATTTTTATCTACTTTTTTCACTCTCTTCCATTCTTCCAACATACGAGAAAGAGAATTAGCTAGAAAAAGATGTGCCAAATGATGGTTTGTATTTTTTATATTTTTTTATTTCAACTCCAAGCCCTGTTAATGGCTTAGGAATTAGTTCTTATTTTGTATCAAATATTTTTTTTCTAAAAATAAAATTTTATTTTAATCATCACTTGTGTAATTTAATTTTTACAATTTAATTTTAGCACATAGGATAGTTTAATTTTCTTTTTTTTCTGCTTATTTAATTTCTGCAACTTTAAATTTTAGTAATTAGTATAATATTTTTTTTTGGGTTTATAGTTTTTCTTCAAATCATGTCTAGCTAAGCAATCCTCTAGGGTTTGCAATGAAGCTAAACCATGATTAGAAGCCCTTCTTAGGATTTCTTCTTTGCTTTTATTTTTTTAGAGTTCTTCTTCCTTCAAACTTCTTGCGAAGCGACTTGATGGACTATCATTGGATTTCAATCCCTTTATAGTTCATGCTTGATTTGGTGCAAGAAGAGTAATAGGTAAAAGGCCTATAATTTTTTTAAAAAAAAATTTCTTTTATTTCTTGTGGAAAACTTTTATGGATTATTGTTAGGTCAAAGCCCCTTTATAGTCCATACTTAAGTAACATAAAAAAAGCAATTGAAAGGAGAGCTTTTTAATTAGGGCGATTGCTTGTTCATGCATTACACCTTAATCAAGAAATATCATAAGAGAAATCACAGAAAGGCTCTCTAAATCATTGGTCTAGTGGATTCAAAAGTCCTAGATCTTTATATTATTATTCTCTATAATTAATTTATTATGTAGTAGTAAGTAACAAATAATCTTCCCTTCTTTTTGTTAAAGCTAGTCTGATCAAGGATTTAAATGCAATTCAAATACTAAATTCTTTATGGGATCGACTCGTACTCGCTGGATGTACTACTTTGCACACCATGTGCTTGCGATTAATTTTAAGACACATTAATTTACAATCACTAATTTCGAGAATTTTCTCTTGAGTCAACCTATTTATTCTATTCTTATTGATGTGACCTAACCTACAGTGCCATAGATCGATATCGAACACATTATCTAATTTAGGATTTTTGTCAGTGGAGTAAACTACATTAACAGATTTTGATATTTTATAGATACCATTGCTCAAATGTCCAGAAAATATTATAACACTATTCAAAATGACATCATAAAATTCTTTTTTTATTGAAATTTTATAATTATTTTTGACCAAAATCCCTATAAAAATGATATTTACTAAGAAACTAGGATAATAGTGATAATCACTAAGAATAATAAAATGAGACTCAAACACAAGTTTCATGATCCCTAATGCTAGAACTGAAACTTATCTTCCATCTTCAACATTTAGAAATCTTTCACCTTGCTTGAATCTCTTACTGACCTACAACCCCTACAATGAATTGCAAATATGGCAAGACCTTTCGGTATCCAATATCCAGTTAGTATTATCATAAATAGAGAAATTGCAAGAAGTTATCATATAAGTACCTTGCCCTGCAACTATTTGCTTCTTTCTTGGCCTATTTGAATTCAGGAAAGCAATGTACTGAGGATAGTTCTTCTTTCAATACCCCCACTTCTTGCAAAAGAAGCACTCCACTTGACTCTTATCGAGCTTGAATTTCTTGGTCTGGCCCTGCACTGATGTCCCAGCTTGAACCTACATCTTCTTGGTCTTTTTCTTCTTGTTCTTCTTTCCTTTCTTAAAAGATCGAGAACTAGAAGAAGATCCTTCCATCAGATTTACAGACTCTTTGTGGAGCTGGAGATCCTTCTCAAAGTTCTGAAGTAATCCCAGCAATCCATGGTAATTAACTTTAGGCTTTGTCATTCTATAATGACTGAGGAAAGGGAGGTAGGACTTGAGCAGCAAGTTTATAATAGCATCTTTTCTAACTGCCTATGCAAGGAAAAGCCAAGCTTGCTCAATTGCTCAATCAACTTGATCATATACAATACATGATCAGTGACTGAAGCTCCATCCCTCATTCTGGTGTTGAAGATGGCATAACTAGTCTTGTGCTTTTTAACATCATCGGATGTGCCAAAAGACTCATTCAACACTTGAAGCATGTCTCTAGTTGAGCTGACTCAAACCTATGACTGAACTCATTGCTCATAGCCGCCAGCATTATACAACGCACCATGGTTCGATCACTAAGCCATTTCTGGTAAGTATCTCTACTATGCCACATGTGTTCGAGGCTAGCTCCTCAGATGACGGATCTGTTAGGATATACAAGATCCATTCAAGCTCAAGGACAATCTTCAACTTTCACTGCCAACTATCAAAGTTCGATCCCACTAATTTATCATTGTCCAACAATGACCGAAGCGACAGGATAGTGGCCATAACTGCACAAAGAAAATTAAGACCTAATCAGTAAATGTTTATTAAATCTAAAGATTTAGACTTTAATCAAAAGGTTCTTCCACTATTTTATTCGAATCGGTAGCCTCTACCTTCAATTCGAGAAATTATCCTAATTTCTTAGTGAGTATTAGAATCCACATAGACTGCATACATGCACAATTTTGACCTATCAATCCATGTATATCTATAGGTAGATTCATAACCAATTATTTTTTAAACAACTTCTAGTAATTTAATTTTGCCTTAGTCCCTAATCAGTAGGCTTTGGCCTCCACTAAAAAGATCTGGTTAGGTCCAATCATTAACATGACCATACTTAATCTATCTAACCAATGAATGATTAAGTCCAACTTTGGTTGGTCAACCTAACCACTATTTAGAGAGACGCGGTCAAAAAATCATATTATAAATGATAATTTTATTAGCCGATAAGCACCAAGCCTTTGGGCCTCCAATGATTATCCAATTAATGAACCCATTATCACTCACTTAATGGGAGGCTATGATCTAGTTATCACTATAATCATTTTATTTTTAAGGATCTAATAATTTAAGAAGATTTGGTTAATATAATTTAAAAAAGAGTCAGATGAACCAGCTATCATGATTCTCTCACTGACTTCACCAAGTCAGATTAAGGGAGACCATAGATAGGCTGGTCTAGGAGCACCTAAATCAGTTACACTGATTTACCTAGCTGACATGGGTCAACTCGAATTATCAAGTGATCTAATCAAAATATAACTTCATCGAAAAGGCCAGGTACGTGAGATCGATGAAAGGGATATGCCATTAACTCGTCAAAGACAGAATCAGTATGAGTAGCTCCCAATTAAAGACCATCCATCTAAGCTATTAGACTTATCTTAAACATTAACTGGTTAATTAATTTTAATTGGATCAACCTAACAGTTCGGGCTAGATCACTTAGCTAAGAATCAAGTCCATTTTGATTCTCGTTAAAGACATGGACTTGACTAACTATAACTATTATAATTGATTTATAAAGATCTTGACCTAATCTAAGATAACTATTGATTAGATTTAGTCAATTCTCTAATTAAGTCCATTTTTTAATATAACCTTAGGTCTAACCTAATTAATGGATCTAATTCACTCTAACCCATTAACCCAAGTGTTATGATTTGTGTCTTAGGAGCTTCAATTCATAATCCTAAATCCTAAACAAACAACTCTTAATTTTTAATTAAGTTTTGCCTGAGGGTTGGGGTTCGGCATTTCAAAAATAATTTTTATATTTATAAAATATTTTTACAACATGATTCTACCAACTAATTGCATGTTTGATTTATAATCAATATGGAAATAACATAAATATGAATCTACTTTAGATCTAATCTAAAACATATTCATGATTATGAACATCCAATTGAAATAATTTCAATTCTAATTAATCATAAACTATCTTAGCTCAAATCTAACATATTTATGATCATAAAAATTAAATTAAAAAACTTTTGATTAAATCATAAAATTTTTTAAATCTAATCTAAAATTTTATGATTAGATTTTAAATCAGCACGTATTAAGATAATCTTTTCACAATAAAAGATAAATCTTATAGCAAGACAATCTTATAAAATCAGTCCATACGATCTAAAATTTAATTTTAGATTTAATTATCAGAGTATAATTTAGATTTAATCTAAATAATAGATCTAAAATATGCAAAAAAAATCATATCAAAAAAGATCTAGGCTCTGATCTAGTTGAAGGAAAAATCTAGAATTTCTAGCATATATTTTGAAACTTTTTCAAAATTCTAACAGCGAAAGTAGAAGATTAATCTAATTAATCTATAAAAATATATAAAGAAATCCTAAATATAGAATTTAATGATATGATTTATGCATGCATATAATTCTAAAAATTAAAAAAATACAAAAGATAAGATGTTGATCATATCAACATCAATCAAAATCTAGATATGATCTAGATTACAATTGAGATCGAATCTCAATATCTTTTTCATGGATTAGGATCTCTACTTGCTGATCTGAGACTGAGGTTGTTGCTTCAAACTACACACGCATCTGGCCTCTATGAAAAGTCTACACGAAGCCCCAATCTAGATCTAAAGTCCAGCAATCTAAAAATCAACACAGTGTGCTAGCACTGCGCTGATCCTTCTTTGATGGTTGATGTCGAATCTCATTCTTTGAATGACTTGAACTATCCAAGGACCAAAGAAAGAGAATGGAGGATTTGAAAGAAGCTTTCTTTCCACATTTTTCTCTCAAAAAAAATGGTGGAAGTAGATGCAAAACACAAACCCTAGAGCAAACCCTTTTTCTCTATCTTTTGCTCTCACCATGACACAACAAGTTTGTGCCTCTACAAAATCCCATGCCCACAACCCTTATGTGCCCAAGGTCCCCATGTCCAAGCCCTCTCTCTTAGGTGTAAAATCTCTAAGAATTTTATGGCCTAACTCCCTTTAAATAGAGAGTTAGAGTGGAGTCCCTATCTAGGTCGAACACCTAAATAGAAGTGTCCAAATGAGACAAGGATTGGGGTGCCCAACTCTTGGGAACCTCCTCCAAATTTTCATGCATGGAGATCTCTATTTTGGTGCATAAATATGCCTTCTTTCCATGAAAATATCCAAAAAAATCTGATATAATAGGCAGCATAATGGATAGAGTTTTGGTTTCTCCAAACTCTATCAAATAGAGTTTAGAATCAAAACTATTTGCTAGTTTTGTTTTGTTTCAACATCACAAACCATCCAAAGAGATAAGGGTGAAGGGATTGGCGTGGAGCCTCTCTAGGAGTCAGATATCACATTCCAAACCCAAGGGTAGGGCATGGAAAAGGGAAGATGGCGCAAGGGAGAAGTCCTAGTCTAACTAGGACTTCATGCTTTGACTAGTCAAACCAATTCTTTAGCCCAATTAAAATAGATCTTAGTACAACCTAATTAATGGTATTTCTAATCCAATTAAAAATCTAATTAAATTATATCAAATCTAATTTAATTTTAATTTTAATTTATAACCAAATTAGAAATTAGGAGCATTCAAGTCCTAATTCAACTAAGAATTATTCTTTCTTACAATTGGCTTATCCAATAAACTAATTAGACTTGATCCAATCAAGCCCAAGCCAAATCTAACTGAATCATATTCAATTAAACTTGATCTCAACCCTTTAGTTCAAATGGATTGAGTCAATTAGCAATTTGATTACTAATCAATCCTTCTACAATACTTGCACTAGGTCAAATATCAATCGTATTGAATATTTAATCCTAAAATGATTCTCAATCGTTGATCAACCATCCAATCAAATCAAGATCTCTAATATATGTGATCCTATATGTTTGAACCTAAGCCCGTAGCATCAAAATAAATTCTTATATCAATCAAAGTAATCATCTAGCAATGGTACCCAATGGCCAGATAGGTCGAATGTATAAAGCAATACTCTTAGAACCTATGTGGATATAGTTTTCATATAATTCATCCTCTTGACCTAAATGCTCTTAGGACAACTCAGAATTTAACTATCAACCTTGAATAGGTCATCCACAATGTATTTCAAAATACCAAATCCATCACATGGATTACTCTAACAAAGGTTTTGCTAAATTGAAATATAGCGATTCATTATCTCCAAACTCTTGAAGTAGTCAATCCCATCTTGATCACTCACCAATTTTATAAGTACTTGACTATGCCTAAAAATCTTTCATTATTGAATTAAAAATTTAGGTAGTCCGACATCAAAGCACAGTGAGTTGCTTGCAAGCTGCCATGGTGATCTCAGGTCCAAGGAACACTTATAGTCATATTCTATCAGAGCAATTTTTGATAGCATAATGCTTTAAAATTGATCACATTCAATGATGATGTACCCTACATCTCATCTATATGCCATACTAGTATGTCCATTGATGTGGGATGGATATGCCGATGAAGATGCAACTAATTTTTTTTATTTATTTTTAGCTTAAAATGATAAACAGAATCAAATCTAACAAGATCTAAACTTTTAAGGAAGAAAAATATTGATTAAAGCAAGTAAATCCTCCTAGCATGTATAGCTGTCCCTTTCAAATTTTTAAGAATGTAGGATCGAAGGCAATTAAGAAATCTTCTTCTTGATTAGGCTTCGCAATTCAGATTTAGATCTAAAAAAATTCAAGAAAATAAATTTTACTTACTAACAATAACGATCTCGTCAATAGAAATGTGAAGAATCTGCTCAGATGATCTCTCGATTCGATCTTAGAGAAGTCAGGTTGTTGTAGGCGGTGGCGATCCCAATACATGGAAGAATTTCACAAATTTAGAATCAAGACACCTTCAAGCGTTACTTTGGATTGATATTTTGGATAGTGGATGGCGTGTGGAGGGATGGTGGTTTTGATCTTTGCATAGGGATGAGTTCAGGTGCAGAGAGAAAAAACTAAGAAGAAGAGAAGAAGAGAGGAAGAAACTAAGAGGGGGAAGAGGATCTCTAGATTGGAGAAGAAAAGCAACAGCTTTATTTTTTTTCATTCATTCCATTAAGAGTTCTAATACAAGGTATTTATAGATAAAATAATAAGAGTTTAAAATAATTCAAATACTAATAGTTTAAAATAAATCAAACTCTAACAAGCTAATTCTGTAGGTGGCACCATCTTGTGATAAACTTGGACCACATCTCGCACCAATCAACAATTGCCATGTGGATTCTTTGGACTGATCTTTTAGGACTTCTTTATGGTGCAGGCTAAGGAATTGAAACTCTCCTTTAGATGGCATCAGAGGTCTATCAAGGCTCCAACTCGAGTGATGATGTAGTTAGATCTGGCTTAGTCAAGCTAGATGGTGGCTTGCGAACTGGTGTCCACACTAATTCCCCTAGGGTGGAAAAAACTCGGCTCTGATGAGTATGATCCACTATGGCTCTAAAATTGTTCAAGCTGATCTAGATTGATCCGTTGCAACTCCTCCCAGGTGATCCATGTATTCTCGGATTCAGGTCGACCTTGCCATTAGACTAGATATTGCTGATATCCATGCCTTCTAGTTGACACAACCTACTCATCTAAAATCTTATCGATGCAATCATGTTTTCTTAGAATAGTAGGTGATGGACACTCGGGGTTCACTATTAAGAAAAGGATCAGGCTCAAATGGATCACTAGGTATCATTATTGACTCCTTGTATTTTATTAAATCTGATACATTGAATGTTGAGCTTATGCTATAATCAGATAGTAAATCTACAACATAGGCATTCGATCCTAGTTTTCTTAAGATCTTAAAAGGTCCAGCTCCACATGCATGGAGTTTCGTGATGGTTCCTGATGAAAACCATTCTGGCCTTACTCGAATCATAACATAGTCTTCCTCAATAAAGTTATAAGATCTACGATGTGAATTTGCAAGCTGCTTATACATTTGATTGCTGACATTAATTTTATTTTTAATGTATTCATGTAGATCCTTAAGATACTGTGCAAATGATTCTATGTCTTCTGATGATCTAGCATGCCATGGTAATGGAATTAAGTCCACTGGTTTATGGGGATGATAACCATATATAACTTCAAATGGTGTCTTACCAATAGACCTATTGATAGAATCAGCTTGGGATAGGATTAAATCCCAATTACCGACATGTTCTCCTACTAGACTCCTAAGAAGGTTGCCTAAACTTCTATTAACTACTTCAGTCTGGCCATCAGTCTGTGGATGATATGCAGATGAGAAATTAAGTTTCGTTCTGAGCAAATGCCATAAAGTTTTCCAAAAATAACTCAAGAATCTAACGTCACGGTCTGAAACAATGGACTTAGGTAGACCATGCAATCTCACAACCTCATCAAAGTATAAGCGAGCTATTCTGGATGCATCTAAAGCTTTAGGATATGATAAAAAGTGAGCCATTTTCAAAAAGCTATCAACTACAACACAAATAGAGTCGTTCTTACGGATGGTTCAAGGCAAGCCTAGGACAAAGTCGATACTAACATCTTGCCATGGATGATCGAGGATAGGCAATGGCATATACAGACCAGTATTTTGTTTAGGATATTTCGCTATGGCACACTTATGACACTGGGCTATGATTCTCACAATATCTCTCTTCAAACTGGGCCAATAGAACTGATTTTCCATAACTTCAATTATCTTATTCCATCCAAAATATCCAGTCAATCCTCCTGCATGTAATTCTCATGCTAAAAAATCTCTTACGGATGTCCATGGAATACACAGTCTATTATTTCTAAACAAGAATCCATCCTGCAAAACATATTCACTAAGATTTCTAGACGGTCTTTATTGTAGGGTAGCATAAATCTTTTTAAAGTCAAGGCAGTCAAAATAATTTTTCTTTAACTTTTCAAATCCCACAATTTTAATACTAATGGTAGACAAAAGGGAGACTCTATGACTTAGAGCATCCATAACTTGATTTACAGATCCAGTCCTATGTTTCAGTATAAATGTATAGGATTGAAGAAATTCAACCCATTTGGCATGTCTATGGTTTAGTTTCTTCTATGAATTTAAAAATCTAAGGGCTTCATGATCCGAGTACAAGACAAACTCGAAAAGCAATAGGTAATGCCTCCAAAATCTCAAAGTTTGTACTATCGCATAAAATTCTTTATCATATATAAAATATTTTTATTTAGCCTCATTCAATTTTTTACTGAAGTATGTGATAGGATGGCGCTCTTGAATCAAAACTCCTCCTATTCCTACACCTGATGCATCACATTCAACCTCAAAAACTTTATTAAAATCAGGTAGTCGTAGGACAGGGGTTTGAGTCATTTTATCCTTAATCTCCTAAAAAGCTATATTAACTGATTTTGTCCACTCAAATACTTTCTTACGGATATAGTCTATGATAGGAGCCATAATTGAACTAAATCCTTTAATAAATTGATGGTAAAAGGAGGCTAAACCATGAAAACTTCGAACATCGTGAATACTCTTAGGTACTGGCCACTCTACTATAGCTCGAATCTTTTCGAGATCTATAGTTATTTTCTCAGATATTACAATAAATCCTAAGAATACAACCCTATTATTGGTCATGAAAGCACATTTTTTAAGATTTGCATATAAACTCTTGATTCTAAGGGTCAAACAGATTTATCGTAAATGACTAAGATGGTCCTCTCTTATTCGACTAAAGATGAGGATATCATCAAAGTACACAACTACGAATAATCTAATAAAGGGTCACAATACCTGAGTTATAATCCTCATGAAAGTACTAGGTGCATTGGAAAAGCCAAACAGCATAACCAACCACTCATATAAACCATCCTTCATTTTGAAGGCGGTCTTCCATTCATCTCCTGGTCTAATTCTAACTTGATGGTAGCCAGTCTTAAGGTCAATCTTAGAAAAGATGGTGGAACCTATCATTAGATCTAACATGTCATCCAGTTGGGGTATGGAAAATTTATATTTGATAGTGATTTTATTGATCTCCCTACTATCTATACACATCCTCCATGATCCATCTTTCTTAGGCATCAATAATGCAAGCACAGCACATGGGCTCAAACTTTTTCTAATGAATCATCTATCTAGTAGTTTCTTAACTTGCCTTTGTAACTCGGCATGCTCAATTGGGTTCAACCTATAGTAGGGCAAGTTCGGTAAGGTAGATCCAAGGACTAAGTCAATCGCATGTTAGATGTCTCGCATGAGTGGCAGTTGCTCGGGTTGCTCTTCAGGAAAGACATCCTTAAATTCTTCTAAAATGGTCCCTACTTCTGGTGGGTATTCGATTTGGGGTTTCTTAGGAGATTGTTTGTAGGTTAATGCCCAAACAGGTGTTTCATGCTCAATCTTCTTTTCTAGGTCTTGGGCACTAATCAAATGTAAGCTCTTCTTTCCACTACTCTCTTTGGATACTTTGGGTGCCTTCTTGTGTATAACCTTTGGTTAGACAGCTTTAATAGTGATTTTCTTACCCTTGTCTTTAAAGCTACATGAGTTTGACCTACCAAATAATGTCACATCATGATCAAATAGCCATGGCTTTCCTAAAATGATGTTGCTAACCTCCATTGATAGCACAACGCACCATACTTTATCTTCATATGAACTAAACTGAATGGGGACCAAACACCTTTATGTAACAGGGATGGATGATGCATCCACCCACGAGATCTTATATGGAGTTGGGTGTTCCATAGGAATTAATCCTAGTCGGGGCACAGCATCAGAAGAAATTGCATTGATGCAACTTTCACTATCTAGGATAACTTTGTAGGGCTTACCTTGATACCTAATATAGGTATGAAAGATAGCCATCTTTCTCTAGTCCTCACTCTCCTTGGATTAAGCTAAGACACACCTGACAACTTCCAAAGTCTTTTCAAGCTTTAGTCTCACTAGTCCTAAGGTCTGTTCAGCTTTCTCAAATTCTTTTATCAGATCCGAGTCTGATTTGTATACTTCCTCCTCTTCAGATTCTATTGCCTCAGGCTTGTCAATCTCAGGTTCGGGCTCATCGATAAAAAGGGCACAGGTAGGGCACTAAGCTGCCACATGACCAAATTCTTGACACCTAAAGCACCTCATGACTCTCACTCCCTCTCCAACAATACTCTTATCCTTTTCTTCTTTCTTTGTCGATGGATTAGGGGTTGGATTTTGGGGTCTTCGAGTAGGGGTCTAACTTGGTCCTGATCTAGATATTGAGGGTATTGATCGAACAAACTCGATCGTCCAAACTATTGGACGATGGTACTTCTCAGCATCCTGGGCTATCTAGTATGTATGATTTAGAGTCATAACTTCACGCAAATAAAGCTCACACTGCAGTTCCTCATGGAGTCCAACTCTAAATCTAGAAAGGGTCACAAGTCTATCCTTGTTAACACCACACCGCATCTGGAATTCATCAAATTTGGCTATATATTTTGATACGGGTCGATTACCTTGGATTAGTCATTGCCACTGGCCCATCAGTCGCTGCTTATAGGATACAGGTAGGTACTTCTTTTATAGTTTCTCCTTCATCTCTACCCAAATTTCTATAGGTTCATGCCTATGGTGTTCAATCAAGACCTGAACATTATGCCAATACTGCTTAACCTGACCTAATAATTTCATCTTAGCATACCGAATCTTTCTACCTTCAGCCATATCGTACCACTCAAAAAAGTGGTCCATACCCATTTTTCAGTTTAAATATTGTTTTGGGTCTAAATACTCATCAAAGCTAGGTGCATCAATTTTTGCACTCCTTACTATTCGATCATCTAGGTCAATAGGTTCACGTTGAGGTCGATCTTCTAGACGTTGACCTACTTGTAGACCTAACCTTAAACCTTAAGATAGAGTCTGCTCAGTCTGGACTAAAGGCACTGGCAAGGTCTCTGAGTTTAATTCTATAGTCGGATTCCTTTGAGCGTCCTCTAAGTCTCCAATTCTTTGGCCATAATTTTGCACTAGATGGGTCAAGTTGTCTAGTCTCTCTAGAATGGCCTCCATCATAGGATTACTGCTTGGACTTGATTGATCCGATATGGATGGGTACTCAGTTCTAGCTCGGGTATACATGCAATACAATAAACTAAGGGTTGCCTAGACCTAAAGTTTGATGCATAACGAATCGAACAAAGCACGAACTGAATTTACTATCCAATTCTATCAACCAGCTAGGTAAGAGATGTAGTCGTGGGAGGCTCTCCTTACTCTCACAAGGACCTAATTAGAGAACCATGAGCTAGCTTCGATGTTTGCCTCTTTACCGCTTGTCTTAGACACCAATTTCGAGAGAGGATTGCAGACTCAACTCACACTAAGTCTTAACAAATCATACGAACTGACTCGATTGAATCTTAGGGCTGATGTCTAATTAGTTTTAAATTAAAGTTTAGGTTCTAAGATGCAAGTTGATGGTTTGTGGGTGAAGGAAAGATGATGAAATCTCTACCTTATCTTATAATAATGGGTATGCCCTTAATTAAGTTATGAACAATGCAATGCAGCACAACCATAATTTCAACAGAATAAGTTTAGATTTATGGATCAAATTCATAAATGATCTTAATCTTAGCCTGGGATCAAATAATCAAGATTTGAATCTTTATGAATCTAGTTTCTAGCAAAATAAGTTTTATAATTTTTGAGTTCTTATATAATAAATTATGAATTTTCTTCTACTGCCTATACAAAATAGAATTCTGTACGCAAATAATAGGGTTTTCAGGTAGTTCGAAAAACAAAATGATAGAATTTTGAAGAGAAATTTTAGGAGCGAATTTCTTATCAAATAAGGTTTTCAAAATAGTAAAAATTATATTTTTTTATTTTTGTATGATTGAAAATAAATTTTTCAAGGACTGCTGCGTGAAATAGAAAATAGTGCTGAATACAAATCCTAATCAAAACCTAGTGCTCTGATACAAAATCTGATGCGGGATGGATATGTGAATGAAGATGCAACAAATTTTTTTTATATTTTTTTATTTATTTTTAGCAATCAAAATGATAAATAGAAGTAAATCTAACAAGATCTAAACTTTCAAGGAAGAAAAGTATTGATTAAAGCAAGTAAATCTTCCTAGCATGTATAGCTGTCCCTTTTCAATTTTTAAGAATGTAGGATCAAAGGTAATTAAGAAATCTTCTTCTTGATTAGGCTTTGCAATTCAGATTTAGATCTAAAAAAATTTTAGAAAATAAATTTTACTTACCAACAATAATGATCTCCTCAATAGATCTGTGAAGAATCCGCTTAGATGATCGCTCGATTCAATCTTAGAAAAGTTAGATTATTGTAGGCGGTTGTGATTCCAATCAGTGAAAAAACTTTATGAATTCAGAATCAAGGCACCTTTAAACGTTACTCTGAATTGATATCCCGGATAGTGGATGGCGTGTGGAGTGGTGGTGGTTTTGATCTTGACGTAGGGATGAGTTCAGGTGCAAAGAGAAAAAACTAAGAAGAAGAGAGGAAGAAACTAAGAGGAAGAAGAGGATCTCTAGATTGAAGAAGAAAAGCAATAGCTTTATTTTTTTTCATTCATTCCATTAAGAGTTCTAATATAAGGTATTTATAGATAAAATAATAAGAGTCTAAAATAATTTAAATACTAATAGTTTAAAATAAATCAAACTCTAACAAGCTAATCCTGTAGGTGGTGACATCTTGTGATAAACTTGGACCACATCGCACACCAATCAATAGTTGCCATGTGGATTCTTTAGGTTGATCTTTTAAGACTTCTTCATGGCACAGGCTAGGAAATTGAGACTCTCCTTTAGGCGGCATCAGGGATCTATCAAGACTCCAACTCTAGTGATGATGCAGTTAGATCTGGCTTAGTCAAGCCAGATGGTGGCTTACAAACTAGTGTCCGCACCATCCACACTCCTTGATTAAGAGGACAATCAATCCATATGATGCATAATGACCTACACTCAATAAACATTATCGTCCTGATTAATGACGTATCATTTGATCGTGAATAGTTTATGGACTAATCGATAAATTCTTTCTTTATCGAATCTAAATAGTCCTAAGGACTTCATTACAACATAGAAGTTTATTAGAAGATGTAGATTTATGATAAAAAATATTAAAATAAATATTTTATTTAATAATAAATTATTTATATTTACATGATAGCATAATCATCAATAAGCTAACGATTGGCTTTGGGACATATTTTCTAATAGTCGAATAAGGTATCTTCTTAAGATACTCTGCATCTAGTAAGGCTTATAGAGTCTTCACTAAGAAAACTCTTATTATTGTAGAATCTATCCATGTAGTATTTGATAAATTTAATTATAAGTTTTTGAGAAAGAAAAATATCTTAGATAATAATGCAGAAAATTTGAACAAGAAGATGGATGATCTCATAATAAAGGATGACCCATTTTCAAATGAGGAAGAAGATCAAAAGAATGAGGATGAAGAAGAAAAGGGCCAAGAATTCACTCCTACACAAAGAGAGAAACTACCAAAAGAGTAGTGGAGGTATGCTCATCGTTATTCAAAAGATTTAACCATTAGTGATCCATTACAAGGGATAAGAACTCGCTCTACTTTAAGAAATTTGTGTGATCATTTAGCATTAGTATCTCAAATAGAACCAAAGCCTCTATAAGAAGTTGAAAATGATCCCAATTGGATAAATGCTATGCAAAAAGAACTCAATCAATTTGAAAGAAATAATATTTGGACTTTAGTTGATAGACCTATTGATTATCCTATAATTGGAACCAAATGGATATTTAAAAATAAATTAAATAAAAATAATATAATTATTAAAAATAAAGCTAGATTAGTTGCTAAAGAGTATAATCAAGAAGAAGATATTGATTTATATGAAACCTTTGTACCTATAGATTAGAAGCAACTAGGCTATTACTCACATTTGCATGCTATATGGACTTTAAACTCTATCAAATGGATGTTAAAAGTATATTCTTAAATAGCAATATAAATGAGGAAGTTTATGTAGAATAACTATCCGGATTTGAAATCATGCCTTTTCAAATCATGTTTATAAATTGCATAAAATGTTATATGGTTTAAAACAAGCCCCTCATGCATAGTATGAGAGATTAAGTAAATTTCTGTTAAATAATAATTTTATTAGAGGAATGTGGATAAAAGTCTATTTTTAAAAAAGAGAAATGATGATTTATTGGTGGTACAAATTTATATAGATAATATCATTTTTGATACTACTAATGAATTTCTTTGTCAAGAGTTTGCTGAGCTTATGCAGGATGAGTTTGAAATGAGTATGATGGGAGAGCTAAACCTCTTCCTTGGACTCTAAATCCAAGTAAACTATAGAGAGAATCTTCATCAACTAAATGAAGTACATAAAAGAAATACTAAAGAAGTTTGAGATGGATACTTCAAAACCACTTGGCACACCAATGAATCCCGCTCGCAAACTTAACAAAGATAAAAAAAAGTAAGAGTGCAGATATTAAATTATATAGATGTATGATAGGATCCTTTATTTTATTACAAGTAGGTCGAATGTCATGTTTAGTATTTGTATGTGTACTAGGTATCAATCAAATCCTAAGAAATCTCATTTATTTGCTGTTAAAAAGATATTTAGATATTTATCTGAAATGCTTAATGTTGGCTTGTGATATGCTAAACTTTCATTCATTGAATTGATTGGATATTCTGATGCTGATTTTGCTAGTTGTAAACTAAATAGAAAAAGCACTAGTGGCACTTGCCAATTTCTTGGAGTTAACTTAATATCATGATTTAGCAAGAAACAAAACTTGATTGCTTTATCAACGATCAAGACCAAATATATAGCCATCAAGAGTTGTTGTGCTCAAATCTTATAGATTAAATAATAATTTAAAGATTTTGATATTAAACTTAACAAAATTTTAATAAGATGTGATAATATAAGTATAATTAATTTAACTAAAAATCTAATTCAACATTCTAGATCTAAACATATTAATCATGTACAAAATGGTGATATAATGCTTGAGTTTGTTAGCACTGATAAATAATTAGCTAATATTTTTACCAAATCTCTTAGTAGAAAAAGGTTTAGTATAATTTGAAGGGAGCTAGGGATTTGCTATCACCTAGATTAGACTACCTCATCCTTCCTTCCCTCTCTCCCAAATTCAAATCAATCCAACATGAATTCAACTCAAATCAATCAAACTTCCTTAATTTATCCTCATTTGAATTTATTGGAACAACATTGAGAAAATTCTAACTTTTCTGGATAAACAATAGATCTCAGACTCGTACTCGAGTCGACTCGAGCAACAATAAATCTCAAACTCATGCTTGAGTCGACTCGAGATAAAATTGAGTCGACTCCTACTCAAGTTGAATCGAATGTCGGGACCGCAGACCTTAAAATTAGATTTGCTATTTTATGAAGGTCCCCCACTTTTCCTTTTACTGCTTAAATCCATCCCTTTCTTCCCTTTGAGCCCAAGGAACAGTAATTCCTATCATTTCCGCCCTCCATTTGTCCATCCTTCCTTGATTTCTTATTTGATTTGAAGGAATGGTGCCTAAAAGGCAAACCATACATAAATTGAAGAGGCCTCTATTCCAGGACAAGATGGAATGGCGATCTAAGGCTCAAACTGAAGAAATTGCCTCTCAATCATCTATTCCTCACCAAGAAATTGATCAAGCTTTAGATGATCTGGATTTTGTGCCTGAGAAACAAGGTACAACCACTCCGCCCACACCTCAGTCCTCACCCTCTAAAAGAATGGCAACTAGGGTTATTTCCATGAGGAGGAGAGTTGATTTTAATTTTCTTGCTAAATATCATTTCAATATTGGATTATGGATTGAGAGGATAGGATGGAAGGGATTTTGTTGTCTAGATATTTCTATATACCCTCACTTAGTGAGAGAATATTATAGAAATCTAAAAAGGGGGGATTCTAAAATTGTTTCTTCTGTTAAGAGAGTGGAGTTTGAGGTATCTGAGAATAGATTGGCTCATATTTTTGGGTTACCTTTAGATAGGATTGTTTCAGAAAGGCAAGAGGATAAGAAAGAAGTACCGCAATTTGTTGTGGAAAGGAGGATTATGGGAGATGTTTTAGCCAATACCCTATCACTAGAGATGAGGTTACTACATCACATGATAGGAGAACTTTTTATTCCAAAACATGGCTAACTTGATTTTGTGTCTGAAAGGAAGTTAGTGATTATGTTTTACATAGGTAAAGGAGAACCACTCAATCTGTCTGATATTATGATGAATCAAATGAGAGAGGCAGCTGCAAAAAAAAAGGTTTGTTTACCTTATGGAATGGCACTGACTAGAGTTTTTATGGAGGCTGGGGTACCTCTAGAGGGTGAAACTAGCAAGAAGTTATCCCATTTTGATGTGCATAATGACAAAACCATAAACCGAATGGGATACAAATTAAAAAGAGAAAGATGGGTGAAGAAAATATTGGGTTAGGATAGGCAGGAGCAGAAAATAGGAGAGACAAGAGAGCCTTCAACCCCGATAGCTCAAGCACCAGTTTCATCACCTCCTTTTGTACTAAATTCAATAGCTCCATCACCTATTATACCTACCGCACCTCAGACTGAACTGACTGCACCCCCCACTACCTCACATTCAGCAACTTTTGAGCCAGCATTGTTTGATCGACTATCTGAGTTAATCACTAGCACTATTGGGTTGAGGTTTGACCCCCATCAGAGAGATTAGATGGTCTATAGATAGAGATTAGATCCATATCTGATAGGTTGACTATTCTTGAGTAGAGGTAGCCATGGACTGATGCACCAAAAGAGTCATCTGATGTTGCCAGGGAGGCTAGCACACTGAGGGGGAGTCTAAAGTCCAGTATTGCAGAGATTCAGGCATCCATTAGAGGACTCGGACAGTCTCAGCAGGAGGAGATTCTTTCAATTTTGGGTGCTATGGGGAGTCTGATAGGGATGGTTGAGGGTGTTGCCTGAGGCTCTATGCCAGTAGCAGCAGCAGCCGATGCAGCAACCATCATAGCCTTCAAAGCTTGTAGGCCTCATTTCTCTTACCCACCTCTATAGTCTTAGCCACATCCATAGTCTCAGCCACAACCACAGCCATAACTCACTTCTCGCCCTATGTGGCCCTCAATCAGTCAGACCCAACCTCCCTTTCAAGTCCATTCTAGAGCTGGTGTTGGGTTTCCATCTCCTCTAGCCATAGGCACCTCATTCATGACTAGGAGCAAAAGAGCCATGAAGGAAATCAATCTAGGATTTCAGGATTAGATTTCTAAACTTTTTCAAAAATATAGCAAAAAAGATGAATTAATCATATAAATTTATAAATAAAATAATATAAAGTCATAGATCTAGGATCTTATTACGTGATCTAAGCATAATATTAAATCAAAAAATAAAATATATCAAAAGAGAAAATTATTGATCACATCAACATAGATCTACACTAGATCTAAACTAGATATGTAATAGAGAGATCAGATCATCCTTATCTTTGAATCTCGAGTTTCTTAACTCACTGATCTGGGCCTAAGATAGTTGCTCTAAGCCATACATATGTCCAGCCTCTATGAGTTGTCCACACGAGCTCTCGATCGTAGATCTAAAATCTGATGCCCTGAAATCAACACAGTATGCTAGTACTGTGTTGATCCTTCTTCGATGGTCGATATGGATCTTTCTTCCTTCAAGCTTGGACTCTCCAACTTTCAAAAGTCGAGGAAGATGATTCATGATGCTGAGACACCTCTCAAAATCACAAAAGGGATGGAGGAAGATATGTAGAAAATAAATTCTAGAAGAAGACCCTCTTCTTCTTTGTTCTCTCACCAACACTTGGGTTTTTCTCTCCATAAAATTCCAATGCCCAAGGTATCTACACCCAGAATTTTTTATGCCTCAATAGCTCTCTCAAGTCTCTAAAATCCATGAAAAAATAAGGTCAAAAAATGTTTTATTGATGGAGATATGGAGGAATCCTTGACTAGGTCAAATACCTAGTCAAGAGATATCCAAACTAGGCAACACTTGGGGTGCCCAACTCTTGGGCACCCCCACCTTTTTTCTTCTTCATGGACCACCAGGTTTTGTCACACAAAATCTCTCTTAAAAGCCATGAAAAAAGCACCAAAAAATTAGGGATGTGAGAGGCATAAAGAGGGAGGAGTTTTATTTGCTTAAAATTCTATCTCATAGAATTTAAATCAACTCAAACTCCATCTTTGACTTGGTCCACCATAAATTTTTTTATTTACGAAAGAAGGGAGGGACTTGGGGCATGCGTGGAAAGCCTAGAGAGAATATTTTCATGAAAAAACCAAAGAAAAAAATGTGTGGGCATTGGTAATTAGGATGGCGCAAGGAAATAGGAGTCTTAATTTCACTAGGACTCCTTATTTGACTTGGTCCAACTTGATCCTTAGACCAAATTAAATCAGCATTTAATTAACCCAATTAGATTAGATCTTAGTCCAACTAATAACTTAATTAAATTAGATTAAATTAAATTTAATTTTAATTTAATTTTTTAATCAAATTAGAAATTCGGTTGATACAAGTCCTAATTGAACTAAGACTCGTTCTTTCTTGCAATTGGCTCATCCAATAAATTAATTGAACTTGATCTAATCAAGTCCAAACTAAATCTAATTAAATTATATTTAATTAGACCTAATCTCAATCCTCTAGCTTAATTAAATTAAGTCAATTAGTAATCAAATTACTAATCAATCCTCCTACAATACTTGCACTAGGTCAAACATCAATCGTATTAATTATTTGACTTATGAACGATTCTTAATCATCGATCAACCATCCGATCAGATCGAGAACTCTTATGAATATGACCTCATAGGTTCAAACCTAAGCTAATAGCATAGAAATAAATTATTGTACCAATTAAAGTGACCATCTAGCAATGGTATCCAACGGTCGGATAGGTCAAATGTGTAGAACAACATCTTTAGAATCCATATAGATATAGTTTCCATATAATTCATTCCCTTGACCAAAATGCTTGTAGAACATCTCAAAGTTTAACTATCAACTCCGACTAGGTCATCCACATTATATTTCAAAATATCAAATCTATCTCATGGATTATCCTAGCTAAGACTTTTGCTATATTGAAATACAGTAATACATTCTTCTCCAACTCTTGGAATGGTCAATACCATCTTGATCACTCATCGACTTCATAAGTACTTGACTGTACCCAAAAATCTTCCATCACTTAATTAAAAATTTAGTTAGTCTGGTAGCAAAACATCGTGAGTTTCTTGCAAGCCACTGTGGTGATCTCAAGTCTAAGAAATACTTATACCTATATCCCATCAGAACACTTCTCGATAGCAGAACACTTTGGAGTTGATCATATTCAGTAATGATGTACCCTTACATCTTACTTATATGCTATACCAGTGTCTCCACACTTCTTGAATAAGAGGATAACCAACCTATATGGCATACAATGACCTATGCTCGATAAACACTGTCATCCTAATTAACAGCATATTATTTGATCGTGAACAATTTCAAGGACTAATTGATAAATCCTCTTTTTATCGAAACTAAATAGTCCTAAGGACTTCATCACAACAATGAAGTTCATTAGAAGATGTATACCTTATGATGAAAATAATAAAATAAATATTTTATTTATTAATAAATTAATTATAATTATAAGATAGCTCAACTATCAATAGACTAACGATTGGCTTTAAAACATATTTTCCAACAACTCCCACTTATCCTAAAGCCATAAGGTACAGTATCTAATATCCATCTTCAACTTGTGTTCGTCGAACTCCTTTATCGCCAAGACTTTAGTAAAATGATCGATTAGGTTCTCCTTTTCGTTGATCTTCTAAAGGTTGACGTCACCTCTATCCATGATCTTTCGGATCAGGTGGTAGTGGCGTAGTATATGCTTTGTCCACTGATGTGCCTTTGGTTCCTTCATTTGAAGAATGCCACCAGTGTTGTCATAGTAGAGCAAGACCAGACCATTAAAGAATGGTGCTACTCCAAGCTTGGTGATGAACTTCCTCAGCCACACAGCTTTTTTTATAGCATCTAATGTTGTAATGTACTCTACTTCATAAATAGTCTGCCACAGTGTGCTGCTTGAAACTCTTTCAATAGATGGCTCCACCATTTAGGATAAAAATATAACCCGACACGCTACTACCATCATCATGGTTAGATTGAAAGTTAGAATCAGTAAATCCCATAAGTTTCAAATCCGACTCATCATAAATCAATAATTGATCCTTAGTATTTCTCAAATACTTAAGGATAGTTTTCACCACTTTCCAATGGTTCTCTTCTAAATCAAATTGGTAACTACTCACTACTCCTAGTGAGTACGCCACATTTGGTTTCGTACATGTCATTGCATATATGATAGATCTCACTATCGAAGCATATAGGGCTCTATTCATACACTCTCTCTCTCTTCAAGAGTTGTCAGATAATCCTTCTTAAACAAAAAAATTTCATGGCCTATCAAAAAATAATCCTTTTTAGAATTCTTTATACTGAACCTCTTCAACATAGTTTCTATGCACGTGGACTGGGATAACCCAAGCATCTTCTTAGATCTATCCCTATAGATCTTCATACCTAGGACGTAGGATGCTTCACCCAAGTCCTTCATGGAGAACTGAGATGATAACCAAACTTTTATTTCTTGCAGTACGGAAATATCATTTTTGATTAAGAGAATATCATCCATATATAAAATAAGAAATACCATTGTCAGATCATTTGCCCACTTGTAAATACAGGGCTCTTCTTTATTCTTAACGAAGCCATATATTTTGATCATTTTATCAAAATGCATATTCCAACTCCAAGATGCTTGCTTTAATCCATAAATGGATCTCTGAAGCTTGTACACCTTGGGCTCATTTATGGATGTGAACCTCTCAGATTGTATCATATACACCTCTTCGGTCAGCTCTCCATGTAGAAAAACTATCTTGACATCCATCTGCCAGATCTCATAATCCGAATGGGCAGCTATCGTAAGCATTATTCGAATAGATTTGATATTGCTATAGGAGAGAACATCTCATCATATTCAATACTATAATGTTGACGATATTCTTTGACAACCAGATGAGCTTTATAGGTCTCTATCTTTTCGTCTGTACTTTTTTTTCTTTCGAAGATCCATTTAAATCTAATGGATTTAACCCCTTCAGGTAGGTCAACTAATATCCACACATCATTGACCTTCATGGACTCCATTTTAAATTTTATAGTCTCAAGCCATCTCTCAAAATTAAGTCTCTGCATTGCATCCATATAGGTGATCGAATCCTTATCATTCTCATTGAGTTCGATGGGATCACCATCCCAAACTAAGAAACTATAGTATCTATTCGACTAATATGGAATTCTATCAAATCATCTTAATGGTGCAGGTACACTAGGCTTTGAATTTGATCTAATTAAATTCAATTCTAGTTCAGCTATTGGTGTCAATTTTTCTACCTATTGAACTTTCTCAAGTTCAATCTTAGAGACAACAGTTCCTTCATCAAGAAACTTCTTTTCTAAAAAGATTGTCTTAAGGTTGACCAACATTTTTTGTTCCTCAACATGGTAGAAGTAGTAATCCTTAGTTTTCTTAGGGTATCCTATAAACACACACTTATCAGATCGAGGTCTAATTTTATCTGTATGCAAATGTTTGACATAGAACGGACAACCCCAAACTCATAGGTGAGAGAGTGTAGGCTTACACTCAATCCATATCTCATATGAAGTCTTTGCAATAGATTTACTTGGTAAATTATTCAATATATAATATGCAATCTCAAGAGCATAACCCCAAAACAAAATAAGCAGACTAGCAAAATCCATCATGGATCGAACCATGTCTAACAAGGTTCGATTCTTTCTTTTCGATACACCATTATATTATGGTATCTCGGAAGGTATCCATTGTGAGAGAATCCTATTCTCTCCTAGATATGTCAAGAACTCACTAGATAGATATTCACCTTCTCGATTCGATCAAAGAGTTTTAATACTCTTTCCAGTTTATTTTTCTACTTCACTTTGGAATCGTTTGAATATTTCAAATAAATCTAATTGATGTTTCATTAGATAGACATATCCATACCAAGATAGATCATCTATGAAAGTGATGAAGTAGAAATATCCATCTCTAGCACTTGTACTCATAGGTTCACATACATCAGTATGTACTAGACCTAAGAGCTTAGTGGCTTTTTCATCTTTTTTAGTAAAAGATGATTTGATCATTTTTTCAAAAAGACATGACTCACAGGTTGGAAGTGATTCACAATCATTGACTTTGAGAATTTTCTCTTGAGTCAACCTGTTTATCTTGTTCTTATTAATGTGACCTAGTCTATATGCCATAGGTAGATATCAGCGATATTATCTAATCTAGGATGTTTTCTAGAAGTGTACATTACACTCACAGACTGTGATAAAATGTAAATATCATTTTTTTGTTATTCTTGCATTATCATAACATCATTCATAATAATATCACAATAATCTTTTTTTATTGATAAATGATAATCATGTTTGGCTAAAAGGCCAACAGAAATTATATTCATCAGAAAAGAAGGACAATAATGACATTCATTTTAAGAAATGATATTAGTATTGAAAATAAGTTGAACTATTTTCATAGCTAGAACTGGAACAGACCTTCCATCTTCAACATTCAGAATTTGCTCATTATTTTTAATTTTTTTTACTAATTTGAAATCTTTGCAATGTATTGCAAATATGGACTAGACTTTCGGTATCCAATATCTAGGTAGTAGTATCATAAATAGAGAAATTACAAAGTATTATTATATAACATCCTTGATTAGCAACTCCTTGCTCTTTTCTCTTATTCAGCCTATTGGGATCATGGAAAGCAAGATACTGAGGATAGTTCCTCTTTCATGCCCCTACTCCTTATAGTAGAAGTACTCTACCTGATTTAGGTTAATCTTGGATCTTTTGTTTAAACTGGGTATAGAGGCTCTAGCACGAACCACTTCATACTGCTGAATAATATTCAACTTTCGATACTTATTATTGAAGTTGGGTCTCATAGGTTTATCACTATCTAATAGTGAATGGAGCAGCTATAGTTTAGATTTAACTGTATAAAGGAGAACCAAAAGTCTAATTAGTAAATGATTTATTAATCCTTAAGATTTGGACTTTAATCAAAAGATTCTTCCACTATTTTATTCGAATTGATAGCCTCTACCTCTAATTCGAGAAATTATCCTAATTTTTTAGTGGATACTAGAATCCACATAGACTGCACACAAGTCCAACTATGATTGGTCAATCCATGTATATCTAAGGATAGGTTCATAACCAATTATTTTTTTAAATAATTTTTAGTAATTTAATTTTACACTAGGTATCTTTTTAGTAGGTTAGGGCCTCCACTAAAAATTTCGATTAGATCCAACCATTAACATGACCATACTTGGTCCATCTAACTAATGAATGATTTAGCCTAACTATGGTTGGTCAACCTAACCACCATTTAGATAGATGCGGTCAAGAAATCATATTATGAATAATAATTCCATTAGCTGATAAGCACCAGGCCTTTGGACCTCCAATGATTATCAAACTAATAAATCCATTATCATTCACTTAATGGAAGGCTATGATCTAGTTATCACCATAACTATTTTATTTTTAGAGACTTTATAATTTTAAAGGATTTAATTGATTTGATTTAAAAATAAAGAGAATGTGCTAGCCAATTTTGATCCTTCCACTGACTTCACCAAGTCAGATAAAAAAGGATCTAATTTAAACTAGCATTAGGAGCACCTAAATCAGTCACACTGATTTACCTAATTGATATGGGTGAGTCCAAATCACCAAGTGATCTAATCAAAATTTAATTCACCGGAATGGTCAGGTAAGTGAGATTAGTGGAAGGGATATGCCATTAACTCATCAAAGATCAAATCAATGCGAGTAGCTCCTAATTAAAAATCACTGATCAGACTGTCAAACTTATCTTAGATACCATCCAGTTCATTAATTTCAATTTAACCAACCTAGTAATTTTTGGTTCGATCGCATAGTCAAGAATCAAGTTCATCTTGATTCTCGTCAAAGACATGAACTTGACCAACTACAACTATTGTAATTGATCTAGAGAATCCTTGGCCTAATCTAAGACAACTATTGATTAAATTCAGTCAATTCTCTAATTAAGTCCATTCTTTAATCTAAACTTAGGTCTAACCCAATTAATGAACCTAATTTTCACTAACCCATTAATCCAATATATTATGATTTATGTCTTAGGATCTTTAATTCACAATCCTAGATCCTAATCAATCAATCTTTAATTCTTAATTAAGTTTTGGACTAAGGATTGGGGTTCGACATTTCAAAAATAATTTTTATATTTATAAAAAAAATTTATAATATGGTTCTACCAACCAGTTGCATGTTTGATTTATAATCAATATGCACATATAACAAACATGAAAAAATATTTTGGACCTAATCTAAACATGCTCATGAAATTGAAACTATTTCAGTTCTAATCAATCATAAATCATTTTAGATCAGATCTAACATATTTATGATGATAGAAATTAGATTAAAATTTTTTTAATCAGATCATAAAATTTTTTAGATCTAATCTAAAATTTTATAATCAAGATTTTAGATCCATATGCATTAGGACAATCTCTCCACTGTAAGAGATAAACCTTACAGTAAGATAATCTTTCAGTGCATGCAATCTAAAATTTTATTTTTAGATTTGATCATCAGATTATAAATTAAATTTAATCTAAAAATATAATCTAATAATGCATAAAATCATGTAATAAAATAACCTAGGCTCTAATACCAATTGAAGAGAATCGATCTAGGTTTTAAGGTTAGATTTTAAATTTTTTTCAAAAATACAGTGAAAAAGATGAATTAAATATATTAATTTATAAATAAAATAATATAAAATTTTAGATCTAAGATTCTATTACATAATTTAAGTATAATATTAAATTAAAAAATAAAAAAAATTAAAAAAAATTATTGATCACATCAACATAGATATATACTAGATCTAAACTAGATATGTAATAAAAAGATCAGATCACCCTTACCTTTGAATCTCGAGCTTCTTAACTCGCTGATCCAGGCCTAAGATGGTTTTTTCAAACCACACACGTATCTGATCTCTATGAGTTATCCACGAGAGCCCTCGATCGTAGATTTAAAATTTGATCCTCGAAAATCAGCACAGTATGCTAGTATTATGGTGATCCTTCTTCGACGATCGATCTGAATTTTTCTTCCTTCAAGATTGAACTCTCCAACTTTCAGAAGTTGAGAAAGATGATTCATGATGCTGAGACACCTCTCAAAATCATAAAAGAGATGGAGGAAGATATATAGAAAAAAAACCCTAGAAGAAGATCCTCTTCTTCTTCTTTGTTCTCTCACCAATACTTGGGTTTTTCTCTCCACAGAATTCCAACGCCCAAAGTATTTGCACCTAGGTTTTTTTACACCTCAATAGCCCTCTCAAGTCTCTAAAATACATGAAAAAATCAGATCAAAAAATATTTTACAGATGGAGACATGGAGGAATCCTTAACTAGGTCAAATACCTAGTCAAGAGATATCCAAACTAGGCAAGACTTGGGGCGCCCAACTCATGGGCGCCCCCATCTATTTTTTCTTTGTGGACCATCAGGTTTAGTGGCACAAAATCTCTCTTAAAAGCCATGAAAAAATTACCAAAAAATCAGGGGTGTGGGTGGCATAAAGGGGGAGGAGTTTTAGTTGCTTAAAATTCTATCTCATAGAATTTAAATCAACTCAAACTCCTTCTTTGACTTGGTCCACCTTAAATTTTTCATGTAAGAAAGAAGGGAGGGACTTGGGGCATGCATGGAAGGCTTGGAGAGAATATTTTTATGAAAAAATTCAAAGAAAAAAATATGTGGGCTTTGGAAATTAGGATGGCGTAAGGAAATAGGAGTCTTAGTTTCACTAGGGCTCCTTGTTTGACTTGATCCAACTTGATCCTTGGACTAAATTAAATCAAAATTTAATTAATCTAATTAGATTAGATCTTAGTCCAACTAATAACCTAATTAAATTAGATTTTGGGTTAATACAAGTTCTAATTGAACTAGAACTTGTTTCTCTTGCAATTAGCTCATCCAATAAACTAATTGAACTTGATCCAATCAAGTTCAAATCAAATCTAATTAAATTATATTTAATTAGACTTAATCTTAATCCTCTAGCTTAATCAAATTAAACTAATTAGTAATTAAATTGCTAATCAATCCTCCTACAATACTTGTAGTAGGTCAAAGATCAATTGTATTGATTGTTTGACCTATGAATGATTCTTAATCATCGATCAACCATCTGATCAGATCAAGAACTCTTATGTGTATAATCCCATAGGTTTAAACTTAAGCTAGTAGCATAAGAATAAATTTTTATATCAATCAAAGTGACCATCTAGCAATGGTACCCGACGGTCGGATAGGTCGAATATGTACAACAACATCCTTAGAACCCATGTGGATATAGCTTTCGTATAATTCATCCCCTTGACCAAAATGCTCATAGACTATCAACCTTGATGGGTCATCTACATTATATTTTAAAATATCAAATCCATCTCATAGATTATTCTGATCAAGACTTTTGCTACATTGAAATACAGTGATGTATTCTTCTCCAACTCTTAGAGTGGTCAATCCCATCTTGATCACTCATCAACTTTGCAAGTACTTGACTGTACCCAAAAATCTTTCATCATTAAATTAAAAATTTAGTTAGTTTGATACCAAAGCATAGTGAGTTTCTTGCAAGCCACTATGGTGATCTCAGGTCTAAAGAACACTTATATCTATATTCCATTAAAATAATTCTCAATAATAGAATGCTCTGAAGTTGATCACGTTCAGTGATAATGTACCCTTACATCTCACTTATATGTCATACTAGTATTTTCATACTTCTTGGTTAAGAGGACAACCAACCTATATGGCATATAATAACCTATGCTCGATAAATACTGTCGTGCTAATTAACAGCATATCATTTGATCGTGAACAATTTTAATGACTAATTGATAAATTCTCTCTTTATCAAAATTAAATAATCCTAAGAACTTCATCACAATAATGAAGTTTATTATAAGATGTATATCTTATGATAAAAATATTAAAATAAATATTTTATTTATTAATAAATTAATTATAATTATAAGATAGCTCAACCATCAACAGACTGACGATTAACTTTAGGATACATTTTTCAATAAGTCAGACCTTTCACTTCAAGAGCTAGCTCATCCGAGAGTTAAGAGATTCTATATGATGATGAGGAGAGTTAGATTCATAGGACCACTTAGGCTATGATGATGAGGAGAGTTAGATTCATAGGACCACTTAGGCTATCTATGTATTTAGATAGTCATATGCATTATTTGACAACCTATGTATCATTGGTGTACTGCATTCCTATCTTGTGCAGTTCATTCATTTTGCTAGATACATTATAATATCTTATATTAATGCAATGCACTTTACTTATTATCATCTGCATACTGTAAGAATTTAGAATAGTAGTCATGGTATTAGTGACGAAAAAAATTTTCGTCGCTACTAATATCTTTTTGCCATCACAACACCAACAAAGAAGGGCCATCACTAATACTATTAATGATGGCAATTTCATTATTAGGATGATAAATACCATCATTAAAAGTATAAAAGAATTTAATATTTAAATATTAAAAAATTATTAGCAATGGCAAATTGGCTTATTAGATACGAAAATCCTACCATCGCTAATAATAAACTATTAGCGATGGATTTTTAATTATTAGCAATGGCGTAAGCTATCATTTAATTTTTTTTTAATTTTTTTATAATATTTAAATATAAAATAATTATTAGTAATGATAAATTTTTTATAATATTTAAATATAAAATAATTATTAGCGATGATAAATTTTATCTATTAACGACGAAAATCCTACCATCGCTAATAATTTTTTTAAAAAAATATTAATAATAAATTAAAAAAATAATTTTATTTGAAAATATTATTAGTGATGATCATCTTTTTTATCGCTAATAGTCTAGAACATAACTCAAGTTTGATTCGAATCCAATTCGAATCTAATTTAAATCTAATTTAAAATCCTACCAAACCTAATTTATTTAGACTTTGAATCCAAGTCCTTCATAGATTATAAAATTTAATTAATCTTAAATTAAGTTAAGATTAATTAAATTAAATTTGATTTAAATTAATTAGAAAAAATTAATTTTTAATTTGGGTTTGATTCGAATCCAACTCAAACTCAAATCTAATTCAAAATCTAGTCTATTCTAATTTAATTAGACTTTGAATCTCAGTTCTACTTGGATAATAAAATCTAGTTACCTTCAAATTAAGTCAATCCTAATTAAACTTAATTTGATTTAAATTAATTAGGAGAAAATGGTTTTTAACTTAGGTTCGATTTGAATCCAATTCAAAATCCTATCAAGGCTAATTCAATTAGATTTTGATTGTAAGTCTTACTTGGATTATAAAATCCAATTAGTCTTAAATTAAGTCAAGTCTACTTAAACTAAATTAAATTCAAATCAATTAGAACTTGATTCATGATTACATTCAAATCTAATTTGAATCCAATTCGAAATCCTATCGAATCTAATTCAATTAGATTTTGAATCCAAATCCCACATGAATTATAAAACTCAATTAGCCTCAAATTAAATTAATATTAATTAAATTTAATTTAATTTTAAATAATTAGAAAAAAATAGTTTTTAATTTTAGTTCAATTCAAATCCAATTCAAAAATCTATCAATCCTAATTCAATTAGACTTTGAATCCAAGTATTACTTAAATAGTAAAACTTAATTATCTTTAAATTAAGTCAAGTTTAATTAAATTTAAATTAATTTAAAAAATAATAATTTTTAATTTTGATTCGATTCAAATTCAATCCAAATCTAATTTGAATCCAATTCAAAATCCTATCAAATCTAAGGCAATTAGACTTTTAATCTAAATTCTAATTATATTATAAATCTAATTATCCTTAAATTAGATCAAGTCTAATTAAATTTGATCTAATTTAAATTAATTAGAAAAAAATAACTTTTAATTTAGGTTTAATTTAAATTTAATTTGAAATTCTGTCAAATCTAATTCAATTAGACTTTAAATCCAAGTCCTATTTAAAATATTAAAATCCAATTAGTCTTACATTAAGTCAAGCCTAATTAAATTAAATCTAATTTAAATTAATTAGGACTTGATCCATAAATTAATTAAATCTAAAATTTAAAAAAAAATCTAATATTGATTTTTAACCATCCAAAAAATAATTTAAGAGAAAAAAATTAATATTAAAATAAAATTTAAAAAATTATGATCATTATTAGCGATAGCTTTAGCATCGAAGTTCTTACCATCATTAATTATTTCAAAAAAAATATTATTTTAAAGTTTAAAAAAATATTTTTAAAATTTAATATTTTAAAAAAATAATATTATTAGCGATGGCTTTTCTGACAGAGTTATCGATGGTAAACTTACCATCAATAATAGTTAAAATTTAAAAAAAATTAATATTTTAAAAAAAATAATATTATTAACGATAATAAGTTGGTATTAGTGATGGAAACTACCATCGCTAATATCCTGACATAGATAATGTGGATTTGCCGACCATATTATCGATAGAAAACTTATCACGGTAATAGTCCGCTTGAAATAAATCCTTCCCGATCCCACCAAAGAAAAAAAAATTAAGAAAAAAAAATCTTCATGCCTTCTCTGCTCCCCGTGCGTCTTTCCTGGCATTTTCCACTCCTTGTGCATCCTCCTTCCCAGCATCCTGACCCTGTCGATGCCTCCTATACCATAGCCCCGAGCCCACCATCCTAGCCCCTCCTTGCTCAAGCCCATCGATGCTCCTACATGACCATCCTGAGCCCGCCGCCCCAGTCCTGCCTCACCAATAGCCACCCCGATCCTGCTATCCCGACCCATCGATGCCTCCTACATTGCAGCCCCGAGCCAACCACTTTGGCTCTGCTTCTCTTGCAGCCACCCTGACCCCACCAGGGCCTCCTACACCATGACTTCGAGCCTACCACCCCAGCCCCGCCTCTCCTGCAACCACTCCGACCCTGCCGGCGCCTCCTACTCCGTGACCCCGAGCCCACCACCCCAGCCCTACCTCTCCTACAGCCACCCTGACCCTACCGATGCCTCCTATGTCATGGCCCTATAGCCTACCACCTATGTCCCGTTGACCTCCTCATGGCTCCATCCCTACCAACCTAGCTGTGCAGCCCCTACCCTGCTCCCCCAGCCCGCAGCCCCAATCTTGCAAGCCCATTCCTACCATTGTGAGTATTAGCGATGGCATTAGCGTTGGGTAATATTGTCTAGTATTAATGATGGCATTAATGATGGCTAGTGCCATCACTAAAATTTAATTAAATATTTATTTAATTAATTAGTTATATAATTAATTAATTAATTAATTAGATGCATAGGATTTGAGTTTTGGCATGTAGATTGCTCGGACTGAGAGAAGGTGCCGAGCAGCATTGCAAATATACGACTGGGGCATGCCCTACGTGCTCGGACCTTGGATCATAACTGACATCCAAGGCATTAGCCCTCGCATGCCCCATGTGCTCAAGCCGGTGGAAAGTACCGGATAAAATTAACTATGTATTAATTTTAATAAAATTTATATTGCATGGAATGATAAATCCATCAGTTGATTGATGTACATATTCTAATGTATTCGTACATTTATTTATTTTTGTATAGGTAGAAGAATTATGTACATTAGTCAATTGATTGTCCACTATAAATGGTTTGAAAAATGTAAGTAATTCTATAGATCATTACAATAATCAAATGGTATGCTGAGGATTCGAAAGAAATTTTAGATAATATTTTTATTTTGTTCTTCCTACATGGGAGAACTAAGAAAAAGTGCTACCAAAATTTTTTTGGCTCCGTTGCGTATTGTTTAATTATTGTAATAAACCAATAGAATTAATATATTTTCTAATTGGGATAGGATCTATCTTTACCTATTAGTTGATGATATGATGCATTAAATTACTATATAAGCCATTTTTAATGATAAAATAGTATTTAGCAATTATCTTATATTTATCTATATGCAAAATTCTTTGATAGTCTGCTATGGACTATAGTTGGATGAACCATTGAGTAGTTGACGGAAAGATTTTTATTGAATATGGAAAGGGTGTAGAGTACTTCTACAATTTTATTTTTGAAAATGTAGTACTCTTACATCAAGAATGGGCTCGCTGCCCTTGTAACAAATATGGTAATAGAGAAATATTTGATAGAGATATAATTACTATTCATTTGTATAAGAGTGGATTTATGCCCAACTATAAGCATTGGTACCTGCATGAAAAGACGTGAGAGAAAGTTGCAAGAGTTAGAACTGAGAAGGATATAGACATGGATAGAATGGTGGACATGGTTATAGATGCGGCTGGTTCTGAATTTAACTAAAATATGAAGGATGATCCAGAAGCTGATAGCGGTAATTTCTACCATATGCTAAAATTAAGATACTGATGAAGCACTATGGCCAGGATGTGAAACACATATTGTACTATCAAATGTGTCAAAGTTGTTGAACTTGAAGATCGAGTTTAATATGACAATCAATTATTATGATAGAATGCTAGCAATAATAAAAAAATGCTACCGAAGGATGAGAAGCTTATTGAGAGCTTCTATTCTTCGAAGAAAATGGTAAAAGGGTTGGACATGGGATATGAAAAATAAATGCATGCCGTAATGGTTGCATGCTTTTCTATAAAGAGGATCAATAGAAGAGCTCATGCGGCGTATGCAATGCAAGCCAATTTAAGCCAAGGCAAGAGGGTAGGAATCAGAAGGATATATCATACAAGATTCTCGATAGCTTCCTCTCACTCCCAAACTTCAGAGGCTCTACTTATCCAAGAGTACTGCTGAGCAGATGATATAGCACAAAGAATGACCATGCAAACATCCCAATATAATGTGTCATCCATCGAACAACGAGACATGAAAGTAATTTGATGCTTGCCATCCTTTATTCACTCAACAATCATGCAATGTCTAGTTGGGTCTATCTACGGATGGCTTTACAACATTCGACCATACAGCGGCCTCTTATTCATATTGGCCAGTCTTTATTACTCCATACAATCCGCTATCTAAAATGTGCATAAAAGAATATAACATCTTTCTTATATTACTCATTTCTGGACTACGACATCATGATAGAAGCATTGATGTATATCTAAGCCCTCTTGTTAATGAGCTAAAATTATTATGATGCGATAGCATTCATACATTTGATGCATCGAAGAAGCAGAATTTTATAATGAAGGCTGTGTTGATGTGGACCATTAGCAATTTTCTAGCTTATGGGATGCTGTCAAGATGGAGCACTCATGGAAAGCTAGCATATCCCTATGGTATAAAAAATATAAAATCATTTCAGCTTGAGCATGGTTGTAAGCCCTGCGGGTTTGATTATTATTGTCAATTTCTTTCTGAGCATCATTCTTTTCAAAAGCAGTGGAATAGTTTTAGGAGGAATAAGATAGACAAGGACCATGCATCTCAGTGCCTCAATGGTATGGAAGTATTTCAGAGGGTATCCTAATTTAATGAAATCACATTTAGCATTGAATTTGACAAGCAGAAGCCTCGGAGATTTGGTAGAATTCATAACTGGGTGAAGCAAAGCATCTTTTGAGAATTGCATACTGGTCCACCAATTTGATCTATCATAACCTTGATGTCATACATATCGAGAAGAATGTATTCGATAATGTTTTCTACACTGTTATGGGTGTCAAGAGAAAGATGAAGGACAATCCCAAGGCTTGAGCAGATATGAAGAACATATGCAAGCATCCTCTATTAGAGCTGGTTGAGGTGTCACCTGAAAAATTTTTGAAATTGAAAGCATCTTATACCTTAACAAGAGAGCAGTTGAAGAACATTTGTAATAGTGTAAAAATCTTAAATTCTCAGATGATTATGTAAGTAATCTAACTCAATGAGTCAATGTCAAAGATTGCAGCTTCTATGGGCTAAAGAGCCATGATTGCCATGTATTCATGCAACAATTACTTTCATTAGCTTGGCATGATCTCTTTCCCAACTCTATATGGAGTTCTTCGACAGAGCTTAATCTATTCTTCAGAGATATTTATACTACTGAACTATCCACTGACCACATCTCTAGTCTTGAGGCTAGCAATGTAGAGACCATATGCAAGTTGGAGAAGATATTCTCTCCCGGCTTCTTTAACTCCATGGAACACCTCATGATTCATCTATCATATAAAGCTAGGATGGGGGGTCCAGTGCAGTACAAGTAGATGTATCCATTTGAAAGATACATGCACAGTCTCAAGAAGAAAGTAAAAAATAAAGCTCGAGTCGAAGGTTCTATTATGGAGGCTTACATAATAGAAGAGATTTTAAATTTCAGCTGACACTATTTTAATCCTAGTGTGCAAACTAAGCTGACTCGAGTAGGTCAAAATGATGATAGTGGTGTTGAGGGATCAGAGTGGAAGATCTCAATATTTGCCTTTCTTGCTTGAGAATTTGCACTCGAGGTTCATCGGATTTTCTCCAATACTGAACTTCGATAGATAGAGACATCTATTTTGCTAAACTAGATGGAGGTCAACCCATATGTCCTGTAAATATCCATCACAATCCTAACTCTTTAATCACTTATTTTAGTATACTTATCTTATGCATGTTTAGGCAATATGATGAGATGCTGAAAGAAGAAAATCTGAGCATAAGTGATGAAGAAATATCAATACAATGCTCAAAGAACTTTGTATATTGGTTCCATCAATTGGTCATTCAAGGTAGCGAATCCATACCAAGAAAGTTGAGACCATTAGGTTATGGGCCTAAAAAATACGTGACATGCTATAGTGGCTGTAATATAAATGGTTTTAAATTACACACCCAGCAATATATAAATTATAAAAGTACAATGAACAATGGTGTGTATATAAAAGACAACTGGTGGAAAGATAAGGCAGATAATGACTACTATGGAATCCTCGAAGAAGTGATTAAGATGAGCTATATTGAAGGTAATAGTGCCATTCTATTTAAGTATTAATAGTTCGATATCGATAATGGTATGAAGGTTAATCCATGGCATGGGCTTATTGAAATCAAATATGGATCAAAATCTTATATCAATGAGCTATTTGTACTAGCTGTACAAGCTGCTCATGTCTATTATACTCCTTTTTCATCAAGAAAAAGAGGAAGAAAAGATTGGTGGGCTATGTGCAAAATTAAATCTTGAGCCATTCATTACGCACTCGAAGAAGAAGAAGAAAAGCCCTAATTATCAGAATACTTTCAAAAGGATGAGATAGTAAGAGTTCATCAATCCTTCGATGATGAAGACTTAGATGCTCTAGGAATTCTCCTACGTGAAGATGACCAACATAAGAAGGTAGATCCAACTGAGATTATTTTAAAGAACAATTCTCCCTAAGAAGAGGAAGAAGAGGAAGATATAGAAGAAAAGGAAGAAGAAGAGGAAGGATACTGAATATCTGAAAAGATCGATGAGTAGTGCTAAGTATATAATTTTTGGATCATTTTAATTACTTATCTTGCATCATTTTAAATCTTGCATTGCCATCCAATAATTATATAAATAATTTGGTGAATCTATTTATTTTTATTTTTAGAGAGCATACATCATATCTCTCAAAGGTCGAAGCCACACTAGTCGAGGATAGAGCCTTCGAGGAGAGAGCGATCATGTGGCCAACTCTCATAGTTCTGTACCTCTCACACCGAATGGTAAGCTCTAACACTTTATATATTCTTATTTATATTATTTTATTATTTATTAATTAATATAATATTCTTTGTATTAGATTTTTTGTGCTCAGATTTGGAGGACAGGGGGTTACTAGTGACCCCACAGTCGCATGTAGTAGCGGCCGACAGCTCTCAGACATAGTGCCATGGTCAAGGACCCATCTAGCTCATGGCACCTCTAATTCGATCAGAGGATAGATAGATCATCCATATCGAGAGCCACTTATAAGTAGTACATGCTCAATTAATATGTTTAGAATTTAGTAATTTTAGAGTTAACATTTATTCTTCAAAATTAATTATGAAGCACATTCAAAGAGCTTTCAACATCTCATGTCGTTACTAAAAGAAAAATATGCTTTTGGTTCACAATCAAAAGCCTGAAAAAGATGCATATATTTAATTTAAAAACTTTTTCATATCAAATATAAATACATACCTTGATTTAGTAGCAAAAAATTAAATCAAAAATAAAGACTTCTAAAGTCTAATGCTTCACGAGATATGAATGTGCAGATCTTCTACTTTGCGTGCATGCTAAACTCAGCAAAAAAGAGGGATGAAGATCTCTGCCAAAGGGAAGCCTTGAGATCAAATCTCAACTCAAGAGATAATGCTCCACCCCAGGTGATCACCATGCTAGAGGGGGAGATGCCCAAGGAAGGGGACGACCAAGAGAAGGGCACCCAAACCTTGCTCATGCCCACCCAAAAATTTCTAGCTCTCTTTTTCTCTCTTGATTGCCTCTAGGTTGCATGTCTCACATTCCTAGGGGTCCCCTTCTTTTATAGACAAAGAGTCCTAGGTCTGGTCAAAATCCTACTTTGGTTAGGACTCATGTTTCTTTAAACATAAGAAATCCTAAATCAATTAGGAAAAAGGCCAACTCATGGATCCTATCCACTTATCACATGCCCTAGGAGAAAGGCACCAATCCCAACACCCCTTGGTCATGTTGGTCGGCCAAGATGGTGAGAGAAGCTCAAGTTAATGTGGCTAAGTGAGCCTAATCTAATTAGGTTCAAGTTTCAATCTGAATCTAATTCGAATCCAATTCGAATCAAATTCGAAAAGTTGTTGAACCTAATCTAATTAAGGTTCAGGTGCAAGTCTAACTTGACCAATTAAATCAATTAGCCACAAATAAATCAAATCCAATTAGAGTAGATCTGATCTAAAATAATAAGAACTTAAAATTATTCTCTTAAAATCCTTGGATCATTGATCAGAAGAAATTCATCCTAGGAATTAAACTTGCACCTCAAGTCAGGTGCTAGCTTGACATACTTGATGTTTAATTCCATATGACCTATAACTTAATTTTTAATTAAGTAAATCCATATGCTCAATCAAGTCTCATACTTCTAAATTGAACTCATAGACTTTAGGTCAATTTCTTCCTACTTTGTTTGACTTAGTGCATGATTTCATAGGTTCGAACACTAAGCCGTAGTATAGGAACAATTTTCTATACTAATCTAAGATACCATCTAGCAATGGTTCCTATCAGCTGGATAGGTTGAATATTTGCAAAGCAATATTCAAGAACCTCGGCATATGGTTATTGCATGACTCATCTCTTTGATCTTAAATGTCAGGACGATCAAGGGTTTGCTATCAACCTTGATCAAGCCATGCACGTTGTATTTCAACCTCTCAAATCCATCACATGAATTATCCTAGCCAAGGCTTTACTAAATTGAAATACAGTGATACATTATTTTTAGTAGTCTGAAGGGATCAATCCCATCTTGACTCACATACAGACTTTGCAAGTACTTGATTGTACCCAATAACCTTCCATCATTGCATTAGAAATGCAGATAGTCTAGCACCAAAGCATAGTGAGTTGCTTGCAAGTCACTTGGTGATCTCAGATCTGAGAGATACTCATGCCCATATTCTTTGCGAGTTGCTCTTGATAATAGAGCACTCAACAAATGATCAGTCACTGTTCAATGATGATGTACTCCTACATCTCATTTGTATGCCATACCAGTGTCACACACTCCTTAATTATGAGGACAACCAACCAACATGGCACACAACAATCTATACTCAATAAACATCATTATCCTATTTAATGACATGTCTTTTGATCATGAACATGATTTAAGAACTAAATAATAAATCCTCTTTTATCGATTTTAAATAGCTCTAAGAACTTCATCATAATACAGGAATTTATTAAAAAAAGATGCATATTTATGATGAAAAAATAAATAATATTTTATTAATAATTAATTTATTAAATAATCTTAACCGTCAATAGACTAATGATTAGCTTTAGGACATAATTTCTAATAACTTTCATTTGGACTAAAGCCAATCGATATAATATCATATCCCCATCTTCGACTTATGATCATCGAACTCCTTGACCATAAGAGCTTTATCGAATGGGTCAGCTAAGTTCTTCTTTCCATTGATCTTTTGAAGGTCAATGTCACCTCAATCCACGATCTTCCAAACAAGATGATAGTGATGTAGAATATACTTTATCCACTGATGTGCCTTTGGTTCTTTAGCCTGGGCAATGGCTCCAGTATTGTTGCAGTAAAGCAAAATTGGACCATCAAGGAAGGATGCCACTCCAAGCTTGGTAATGAATCTTTTCAGCTACACAGCTTCTTTCGCAGCATCGAATATCGCAATGTATTCTACCTCGCAAACTGAGTCAGTCATATTATACTGCTTGAAACTTTTTCAGCAAATCGCTCCATCATTTAGGATAAATATATATCTCGACACACTCTTACTATTATCATGATCAGATTAAAAACTAAAGTTTGTAAACTCCATAAGTTTTAAATATGATTCTCCATAAATGAGCCACTAATTTTTAGTACTTCTCAAAATACTTAAGGATGGTTTTGACAACCTTCTAGTGGTTCTTCTCTAGATTAGACTGGTATCTGCTCACTACTCCTAGTGAGTCTGCCACATCTAGTCTCATACATATCATGGCATACATGATAAAACTCACTACCAAGGTATATGAAATTCTACTCATACGCTCTCTCTAAGGGGTTATCGAACAATCCTTCTTTGAGAGAGAAATTCTATGGCCTATTGAAAGATAGCTCTTCTTAAAATTCTCCATACTAAATCACTTCAGCATAGTATCAACGTACGTGGACTAGGACAACCCAAGCAACCTCTTAGATTTATCTCTATAGATCTTCATCCCTAGGATGTAGGATGCTTCTTCCAAGTCCTTCATAGAGAACTATGATGATAGACAAATATTTATTCCTTGTAATGCATGGACATCATTTTTTATTAAGAGAATGTCATCCACATATAACATAAAAAATACTATCACTGAACGATTGGCCCATTTGTATATGTAGGACTCTTCTCCATTCTTAATGAAGCCACATGTTTTGATCATCTTATCAAAATGTATGTTCCAACTCCGAGATGCCTGCTTCAATCTATAAATGGATCTCTGAAGCTTGCACACCTTTGACTCATCTATGGATGTGAATTCTTTGATTGTATTATATACATGCACCTCTTCGTCTAGCTCTCTATTTAGAAAAGTTGTCTTCACATCTATTTATCAGATTTCATAGTCCAAATGTGCTATTATCGTAAGCATAATCCGAATAAATTTAAGCATTATCATTGAAGAAAACATCTCGTCATAGTCTATACTATAATGCTGACGATATCCCTTGGCAGCAAGACAAACTTTATAGGTATCTATCTTTTTATCTGTACCCTTTTTCTTTTGAAGATCCACTTATATCCTATAGATTTTATTCCTTCAAATGGATCAACTAATGTCCATACATCATTGACCTTCATGGACTCTATTTTTTCATGGCTTTATGCCATTTATCAAAGTCAAATCTTTGCATTGCATCCATGTAGATGATTGAATCCTCCTCATTCTCATTAGACTCAATAAGATCACCATCCTGAACCAAGAAATCGTAGTATCTATCCAGCTAATGCGGTACTTTATCGGATCGATTGTCTTAAGGGTGTAGGTATATTGGGCTCCAAGTTTGATCTAATCAATCTATTTTAAGTTCAGTTACATGTCTTGGTCCTTCTACCTATCGAACTTTTTCAAGCTCGATCTTAGAGGCATTAGTTCCTCCACCAAGAAATTTTTTTCTAAAAAGACTGCCTTAAGGCTGACGAATACCTTTTGTTCATCAAAAAGATAAAAATAATATCCTTTGATTTCTTTTAGATATCCAATGAAAAAATATCTATTAGACCTAGGTCCGAGTTTGTCCGCTATTAGATGTTTGACATAAGCCGAACATCCCCAAATCCTAAGATGTGAGAGTACTAACTTATATCCTGTCCATATCTCATATATATATTGTTTTAGCTACAAACTTACTTAGAATCCTATTAAGAACATGACATGCTGATTCGAGCACATATCCCCAAATGAAGATTAGCGGATTGGCAAAGCCTATCATGGAATGAACCATATCCAATAGAATTCGATTCCTCCTTTCAGATATACCATTATATTATTGTATTCTAGAAGAAGTCCATTGTGAGAGAATTTCATTCTCTTCTAAATATATCAAAAACTTACTAAAGAGGTACTCACCTCCTCGATCAGATCGAAAAATTTTAATACTCTTTTTAATTTATTTCTTTATCTCATTATGGAACTGTTTGAATATTTTAAATGATTCAGACTTGTATTTCATCAAGTAGATATACCCATACCTGGATAGGTCGTTAGTGAACGTAATAAAATAGTAATATTCATCTCTGATACTATTGCTCATAGATCCACATATATTAATATGTACTAGACCTAGAAGCTCACTAGCTCGCTCACCTTTTTCAGTAAAATATGATTTAGTCATCTTTCCAAGTAGACAAAACTCATAGGTTGGCAATGATACAAAATCATTGACTTCGAGGATTCCTTCTTGAGTCAACATGTTCATCATGTTCTTATTAATATGATCTAGCCTACAATGCCAAAGGTAAGCATCAGAGACTATCTATCCTAGGGCATTTACTAGATGAGTAGACTACATTAACAGACTGTGATAATATGTAAATTTCATTATTCAATTATTCATTTAATACAGTAATATCATTCAAAATGACATTGCAAAAATTTTTCTTTATTGACATTTCATTACTATTCTTGGCCAAAAGGACAATAGAAATAATATTCAATAAGAAACTAGGACAAAAACGATAATGACTAAGAACAACGATATGAGAATTAAATACAAGTTGAATGATCTCTAAAGCTAGAACTAGAACTGGTTTTTCATCTCCAATGTTCGGAAATCTCTCATCTTCTTCAAATCTCCTACTGATCTGTAAACCTTGCAATAAATTACAAATATTAAATAGGCTTTCGGTATCTAATATCTAGGTAGTAGTATCATAAATAGAAAGATTGCAAGGTGTTATTACATAAGTACCTTGCGAAGCAACAGCTTGCTTCTTCTTTAACCTATTCGGATCTAGGAAGGCAATGTACTGAGAATAGCTCCTCTTCCAGTACCCCTGCTTCTTACAGTAGAAGTATTCTGCCTAACTTTGGTCAGACTTGGGCTTCTTGGTTTGACCAAGCATAGATATAGCAGCACATTATTATACCTTCTTATTTTTCTTCTTCTTGTTCTTCTTCTCTTTCTTAAAGGGTCGCCTAGAAGAAGACCCACCCACTACATTTATCGACTCCTTATGGAGCTGGTGATCTTTCTAAAAGTTCTATAACAATCCCAGCAAATCATGGTAGTTGACTGCAGGCTTTGTCATTCTATAATGAGTAAGGAATAGAAGATAGGATTTAAGCAAGAAATTCAGAGTCACCTCTTTTCCAAGCTGTTCATGCAAGGGAAAGCTGAGTTTGCTTAGGCACTTAATTAACTCGATCATGTATAGTACATGATCAATAACTAGCACCCCATCTCTCATCCGAGCATTAAAGATAACATAATCGATCTTGTGCCTTTAAATATCATCGGGAGTGCCAAAGAACTCATTTAATATTTAAAGCATGTTCTCTGGCTGAGCATTCTTGAATATATACATGAACTCATCATTCATTGCTATCAGCATGATACAATGCACTGTAGTTTGATCATTGAGCTACTTCTGGTAAGTATCTTAGATCATCTCACAAGCATTCTAAATGGGCTTCTCAGGTGACGGATTTGTAAGTATGTATAGAATCCTCTCATGCTCTAGAACTATCTTCAATATTTTATACCAATTATTAAAATTGAATTCCATCAATTTATCATTATCCAACAATGATCAAAGCGATAAGATGGTGCCATAACTACATGAAAGAAAAATAAGCCTAATTAGTATATGAATTATTCAGCCTAAAGACTTGGACTTTAGTCTAAATATTCTTCTATTATTTTATATAAATTGTTAGTCTCTACCTCCAACTCAAGAAATTATCTTAATTTCTTAGCAGATACTAGAATCCATACGGGCTATACATAAGCCTAACTTTGGTCGGCCAATTCATGTGTATCTATGGATAAGTTCTTTAACTAATTATTTTTTTAAATAATTTTTAATAATTAATTTTACTCCAGGTTTCTTTTCAGTAGGCTTTGGCCTCCACTGAAAGGTCTAGTTAGGTCTAACCATTAGCATGACCATACTCAATATATCTAACCAATCAATGATCAGGCCTAACTTTGGCTGCCAATCTAACCAGCTATCAGAGAGACACGACTAAAATATCATATTATAAATGATAATTTCAATAGCCGATAAGCACTAGGTCTTTGGACCTCCAATGATTATCAGACTAATGGATCCATTATAATCCAACTTAATGAAAAGTTATAATCCAATTATCACCATAACTATTTTATTTTAAAGATCTAATAATTTAAAAATTTTGATTGATAATTTTAAGAAAAGAGAAGAGATTGACCAGTTAATCATGATCCTTCCACTAACTTCACTAAGTCAGATAAAAGAAGATCAGTGATAAGCCAGTCCAGGGACACCTAAATGAGTCATACTGATTTATCTTATTGATATGGGTTAGCACGAATCATCAAATGATCGAATCAAAATTTAATCCATCATGTCGATTAGGTAAGTGAGATTGGTGGGAGGGATATGTCATTAACTCACCATCAACGCCATCTATATGAGTAGCTCCTAATTAAAGACCATTGATCAAAACTGCCAAATCTACCTTAGACACCAACTAGTTAATTAGTTTTGATTGGATCCACCTAATAATCCAGACGACCACTAAGCCACAATCAAATCCATTTTATCTAATTAAAGATATGGACTTGACCAACTATAACTATTGTATTTAATCTTAGAGTATCCTTGATCTAATCTAAATCAACATTTGGTTAGTGATCAATATCATAAATTCATCAATAAAAGTATTAATTTATTAATTAATTTATATTAATTTTTTAAAATTAATGATCAATTTATATATAATTTTTAAGAAATTCATATTTTTATTAATTAAAAAAATTAATTAAAATAATAAAAATTAAAAATTAAAATTTTATAATCAATGGAAAAAGCTCATTTTTTTTATCACAACAAAATAAGTTTGAAGCAAAACGAAGCTAAAACGGAGAAGATATAAATTTTTAAAGATAAAAAAAATTAAATAAAAAAAAAAATGGCTCAGCCGGCTCCGTAAGCCAAGCCACTAAGCCAAACCAAGCTGACTCAGCCGTTAAAGCCATCAGCCGATCCACGATCCAGGCGTGGATCATCAGCTCAGCAGAAAATGGTGAATCACAGTGCGATACGTGGCGGACCTAGACCCTTAAAGGATCCACAAAAATTTATTGCGGCTCATAGGGTATTTTGGTCTTGCGCTGATTGGTTGCGGTGTGCGGCCGGTCCATGCAGTCCATGGGAATAGTAATTACGTGATCGAATGGCTATGGCTGATTGCGGTCAAGATCAGACGACGGTGGTTATTTTCGAGTTTGCTTCAAATTCTATCAGCGATCCGGTGCGATCTGATGGCCAGAAAATCAACTGATGAAGATCCAATAGTCCAGAATGCTTTCGACGATAATCAGGACTCCTGATGCATGATTTATGGTCAAATTTTCTCCATCAAGATGCGATCGAACGGCCAAAATTTAATCCAACTTGATCTAGGCTGATATACATCCGATTTTGATGATTTTTGATTCGTTGGATTTCTATCAATGGCCAGATTTCATCCAAAGTAGGATAATTCATCCAGGACTCCTTTTAATCTAATTTTTACTTAAATTTTTTCATATTTTGATGATCAAAAAGTCTCTTAGTTCCACATTGCCCAAAAGAAAATCCTCTAGCCCTCTTAGCTCTATAAAAAGGACCCCAGACCTCTAAAAATCAACATCTCCGATCAAGGTGAAGCTTTGGTATAGGGTGAAGCCAGGCTATGGGTTAATGGCTGCTTCAAAGCAATTGATATCGAGAAGAAGAGCTGGACTTCTACACCATCTTTCCACCAATGTCGATCCAAGATCAGAGATCAGCCTATTTTATTTTTTTTTATTTTATGTATTTAAATTATAAACTTTTTAATGCAATATTTATTTTTATGCTCTTTAATTTAGTATAATTTAATTTTTATATTTTAATTATTATTTTTTATTTTATTGCAAGTAGATACTAAGATCTAACTAGTAGATCTTAGTACCAAGTTTAAATTTCCGCACCTTTTAATTTTTATTTTTTTTATTTTTTGACTTCACTTCTAATCCCAAAACTCTTCTCTTTTTTTTTTCTTTTGTAAAATCAAAGATTTCAAATCTAAAAATACTACCTTTCCTGTGGATTCAACCCGACTCACTGCTATCTACATATTTTTAATTATTTTAAGAAGTCGGATTAAACTGATAAATACTGTGTCTTAACGATAACATCGCGTTCCTATCAAGTTTTTGGCGCCGTTGCCGGGGATGGAATAGATGCTATTTTTTCTTTAATTTTTTTAATTTTTTTTATAAATTAATTATAAATATTTTTTTAAAATATTGCTTACTAATTTTTTTATTTATTTTACAAGAAAAAAAAAGAGAAAAGGAAGAAAGCATCTAATTTTGGTGAGATCAATCCTAACCCTAGTCCTCTTTTCTTTTTATTTATTTATTTATTTTATTTTTAAATTAATTTAAAAAATATTTATTTAAACTTAATTAAAAGCCTCATGATAAGATTAGAAATTCTAACTATTTAGAGCATGCATCATATTAGTTTTTTTTTTTTTTTTGTGATTACTGGAGGCAAGGTAAGCCTTTCAGAATTTAATTAGTTGCATGCATCTAGTTTAAATTGCATAGAATCCTTTGATTGAAATTTTTTTTTGTGCATATGCATCTTTAAATCAAATTAATGGCAATATCCAATTAAATAAGATAAGATGGAGATTTGATCATCCTTCCTTGGCCCACAAACAATCAATCAGTATCCTGCATTGATCTAAGCTTTTAATTTTAAAATCAATTAGACATCAGCCCTAGAAAGTTGAGCTCAATAGGATAAGGAACCCTAAGAGTTGAACCAGATTAGGGTTAGTCAATTTGACTGATGTCTAGAAAAGTGGTTCAAAAATGACTGGGCCTGAAGGAAGGTGGTTTCTAATTGGTTCCGTTAGCTTACCTGGTCAAGTACAATTGGTGTCTAAGGCAAGCAACAGAGGGACTCCCACCAACCTTATACTTACATGGCCAGTTGATTGGCTGATCTTACACTTAGAGGGCTTGAAGGTGATCTTGGCAGTTAAAAACTGTCTAGATCTAGGATAACCCTTTGTCAGGATTGATTGATCAACTTGATTACTAACCAACATCAAACTAAATTAAACCTAACTCTTCTCTCTCTTCTTAGTTCTAGGACTCCTTAGAACCTCTTCTTTAGAACTTTTATTTTATTTTTTTTTCAAAAATAAATAAAATAAATAAATAAATAAGTTTAGAACATTGAGAATATAGTAAATTCTCCAACAAGAGAAGGATTTCAGGTCGACTAGATTTAGTTCCTATTTCAGACCCTACAAGCTCAACATCCATAATGAATTTAGCAAATCAGCCTCAGCCTCAAACCCTTAAGGATTTATGTTATTCAGTTGGTTTCGTCCAACCCTCTTGTATTAGGTTGCCCCAACCCATAGCAAATAACTTTGAAATTAAACCTCAAATCATTAACATGCTTCCAAAATTCACGGGAATAGAAGATGCATATATATTCATTAGGGAATTTGAAGAGGTTTGTGCAATCATGAAACTACAACAATTATCAGAGGATGAAATCAAACTAAGATTAATCAATTTTGTCCTTAAGGATAATGTCAAAAAGTGGCTTTATAGTCTTCCAAATCAATCTATCATGACCTGGAAGGACTTTGTGAGAATATTCTTAAAAAAATATTTTTCTCATCGTAAAATATCTAGAATTAGAAATGAAATAAACCAATTCTATCAACTAGCTAGTGAATCATTTTGGAAATACTTCGACTGATTCAAGAAACTCTTGACCCAATGCCCACACCATGGAATAGAAACTTAGAGGCTATGCCAAATAATTTATGAAGGATTAGATTCAAATTCCCGAACAATACTAGAGTCCATGTGCCAGGGATAATTTATGTACAAAGAACCAAATGAAGCCTGGCAATTTTTAGAAGATCTAGCCAAGAAAAGTTTACAATGAAAAACAATAAGAGAATCAAAAAAATCCACACCTTCAAGAGGTGGAATTTACCAAACCTCCCTAGCTGCAGAAGCCAAAATTGCAATGTTGACACGTAGGCTAGAGGCTTTAGAACTTCAGAGACCAGCTAGTGTGAACCAAGTATCTGCACCCATGTACAATGGGTGCAATGCACCAGACCATGTTCTTAAGGAATGTCCCCTCCCAGTGAACCAATTAGATAATGGATGTGCATAAGTGAATGATGCCACATATTAGAGACCATTAAGCAATCCCTATGCACCCACTTACAATCTAGATTAGAGGAATCATCCAAATTTTTCATGGTTACAAAACCCAAATATAGGTGGTCCAAGTTTCAATCAGCAGAACCCAAGGCCTAATCCTATGATAAACACCTTGCCACCACCAGACTTTAATACTAATGAAAAGAAACTTAGTTCTTTAGAGAAAAGCCTAGAAACCCTAGCCAAATCTAATGCTGACACTAATGCTATCTTAAGCAATTTCATGCAAACCATGGGCCAAATTCTGAATTTAAATTCTCGGGCCATAGTCCACTTAGAAATTGGTCAGTTGGCATCTACCATAAGTGAATGTGAACGAGGTAGGCTACCTAGCCAACCTGAGCCTAACCCAAGAAATCAAAATGGTAGACCATTCCAAGGAAATCAGGTTAATCAAGTTAATGCTATTCATTCCTTGAGATCAAAAAAATAAGTGGATAATAAGGTAAATACACCTAACACTAGAGAAAATTTGAGTGCTGAGTCTGTTGAGCCTCCCACTGAACCATTCATAGAAATGACTAAACTATCACCTGAGTCATCAAAAGAAGAGGCACCCAAAGTAGAGTTGAAATCCCTCCTTGAGTATTTAGGTTCACAGAAAACCTTGCCTATAATTGTTGCATCAGACCTGAATCATAATCAAGAGGCATGTAATGAAATGTCAATAGAGTTATTTAAATAAGACCATAATAATTTACCTCCAGAATTAAAACCATCTTTAGTCACCATTCCAGCACCCATAGAATCAAATTTAACTCCTAAAATAAAAACTCAATTCATGAGTATTTTAGAAGAACAAATAGGAGAAATTCTTAATAAACATGGGTCTGAGAATAGGATCACAAATTATGTCCCTAAAATTAATAATGAGTATATCAATAATGGGATTATAAATCAACTTTCTAAAATTAGCAATCCAAAATCATTAAAATTTGTCAATTCAATATTCGACATAGGATAGTGAGCTGCATTGTGTCTGGCTGAAGACGGTAAACTTAGCACTTGTTGGGAGGCAACCCAATATTTAGTTTTTATCTAATTTATCTTTTTAGTTTATTTTCTTTTCAGGATATTTTGAATAAGCTGGAGGGAGAGCTTAAATTTTCAAAGGCACGTGCTAGACCAAAAATATACTGAGTTAGGTATATTCTTTCATGTTCTTTATTACATTCTTTATTTTTTCTTCTCCATTAAGGATAATGTCGATTAAGTTGGAGGAAGAAAAATAAAAATTTTAAAATTTTAAGTTCTCAAAAAAGTTAGTATTTAGTATTTAGACACCTAATTATGCTTAAGAATCGAATCAAACTAAGCATTCTTTTAAAAAAAAATTTGATACACAGATCAAAGAATCTGTGAGATATTGAGGAATCAAGTATTAAGAAAATTCAATAAAGAGTTAAGTCTAAAATATAAAAAAAAAATTTCTTGGAGCATTTTTAATTACTTCTACTAGCATCAAAGAAAAGTCTACTTTTTATAGGCTTGTGTAGGGTAACTATATGTTTCTTCATATAAAAAATTTATTTTAATAAAATAGTTTTTAAGTACTTCTCACTGAGTAATCGGGCCTCTTTGCCTAAGCAAGCATTGAGTTTCGCATCAAAAGGTGAGAAGGGCAAAGAAGCTCATTGTAAAGCTAGTCTTAACTCGTAGCCTATTTGATTTGAGCTAGTAAGTCCGAGGGATATTCTATACCTAGTGCCCTAAAGTCAACTAATTTGGGAGTCATTGGCCCAAGACTCGCTACATGGATCAAATAGAAAGCTTAAGGGATTAAGACACTCAATAGTGGTACAACGTTAAATATATATATATATATATATTAGTTTTTCATCAAGTAATCGGATCCCGTTGCCTAAGTAAGCAATGATATTCATATCAAAAAATGGGTAATGTGAAAATAAAAATCAATAAATGAAGGACGAAAGTAACAATACACTTGTCTATATGAAAGTTTAGACAAATCAAAGATAAAGATGGGATAATTTAAAAAAAGTTTTAAAAAATTTAATATTCTATACTTAATTTTTTTATTAATAAGTATTAATATTCCAATGATATGTCTCACTTAAGCTCTACTGAATATCAATGGCCATTTTGAAAACTGCTTAGATAAAATTTGAAACTCTAAAGTTAAAAGATATTTAAAACTAAATTCTTTCTTTACTCGAGGATGAGCAAAGCTTAAGTTGGAGGGTGTGATAAGTATCATAAATTTACCAATAAAAGTATTAATTTATTAATTAATTTATATTAATTTTTTAAAATTAATGATCAATTTATATATAATTTTTGAGAAATTCATATTTTTATTAATTAAAAATAATAAAAATTAAAAAATAAAATTTTATAATTAATGGAAAGAGCTCATTTTTTTATCACAACAAAATAAATTTAAAGCAAAACGAAGCTAAAACGAAGAAGATATGAATTTCTAAAGATAAAAGAAAAAAAATTAAATAAAAAAAAAATGGCTCAGTCGGCTTCATAAGCCAAGCCACCAAGCCAAGCCAAGTCGTCAAAGCCGACTCAGCCATTGAAGCCATCAGCCGATCCATGATCCAGGCGTGGATCGTCAGCTCAGTAGAAAATGGTGAATCATAGCACGACACGTGGCGGACCTAGACCCTTAAAGGGTCCATAGAAATTTATCATGGCTCATAGGGTATTTTGGTCTTTTCACTCAGTGACTAAAATGATGATTAGTTATGGTGTGCATTGCAGTCGGTCCACGTGGTCTATGAGAACAGTAATTGCACGATCGGATGGCTGCGGTTGATTGCGATCAAGATCGGATGATGGTGGTTATTTTCGGATTTGATTCAAATTCTATGAGTGATCTAGCACGATCCAATGGCCAAAAAATTAACTGATGAAGATCCAACAGTCCAGAATGCTTCTGATGGTGATCAAGACTTCGGACGCATGATTTGCAGCTAGATTTTCTCCATCAAGATGTCATCGGATGGTCAGAATTTAATCCGACCTGATCTGGACTGATATACGTCCGATTTTGATGATTTTTGATCCGTTGGATTTTTATCAATGGCCAGATTTCATCCAAAGTAGCACAATTCATTCAGGACTCCTTTTAATCCAATTTTTACTTGAATTTTTTTATATTTTGATGATCAAAAAGTCCCTTAGTCCCACATTGCCCAGAAGAAAATCCTCCAACCCTCTTAGCTCTATAAAAAGGACCCCAAGCCTTCAAAAATCAACATCTCTGATCAAGATGAAGCTTTGGTATAGGGTAAAGCCAGGCTATGGGTTAATGGCTGCTTCAAAGTAATTGGTGTCGAGAAGAAGAGCTAAGCTTCTACACCATCTTTCCACCAATGTCGATCCAAGATCAGAGATCAATCTATTTTATTTTTTTTATTTTATATATTTAAATTATAAACTTTTAATGTAATATTTATTTTTATGCTCTTTATTTTTATTATAATTTAATTTTTATATTTTAATTATTACTTTTTATTTTATTGCAAGTAGATACTAAGATCTAACTAGTAGATCTTAGTACCAAGTTTAAATTCCCATACCTTTTAATTTCCATTTTTTTTATTTTCCAACTTCACTTCTAATCCCAAAACTCTTCTCTTTTCTTTTTCTTTTGTAAAATCAAAGATTTCAAATCTAAAAACACTACCTTCTCTATGGATTCGACCCGACTCACTGCTATCTATATATTTTTAATTATTTTAAGAAGTCGGATTAAACTGATAAACATGGTGTCTTAACAACAACATCGCATTCCTATCAGTTAGATTTGATCAACTACTCTTGTTAAGTCCATTCGTTAATTTTATGTCTAATCCAATTAATTGACTTGATTCATGCTAACCCATTGACCCATGTATTATGCAACTATCTTAGGATCTTCAATTTATAATTTTAGATCCTAACAAATAACTTTTAATTCTTAATTAAGTGTATGACTGACATGGGTTCGGGTTCGATACATCAGAACTTGTTTCTATGCATGATAATTGAATTAATTTTAGATCTCTAATATCTTATATCAGATCTAAACTAATTCTAAAGCTCCTTTTGCTATTTATCTTCAAGAGTAATAATCACAGTGGCACCCCCACACGTCATAAGAGAACCCCATCAAATGGAAGGAGAGGGCCATGAAATCCTACTTTTCTCCTATGGCCATAGTGATCTACCCAATCCAATTACTATGCTACTCAAATTAGAAATCTGATTTCTAAATTTAATTAAATTTACATGTACATTGATCAAAATCAATCAAGGCGTGCTTATCATTATCTAATCTTATTAGAATATCATCGTTCATTAATTTAGATTTGAATTTTTATTTATACAACTTATAAAAAAGAAAAATTCAGATCTAGATTCATAAAGAAATCCATCCAAAATCTTATTATGCATGCATAGGTAATTTTAGATTTACATGATGATCAAACATATGCCTTTATTTTTGTTCAAACAAATCTGAATACTTGTCAAAACAATTCCAAATTCAAACATGATTCAAATATCTATTTTTCTCTTAAAATCCTTCGATCATTAACTAGAAGAAATTCATACCCAGAATTAAACTTGCACCTCATGTCAAGTGCTAACTTGATATAGTCAATGTTTAATTCCATATGACCTATAACTTAATTCCCAATTAAGTAAATCTATATGCTCAATCAAGTCTCATACTTTTAAATTGAACACACAGACTTTAGGTCAATTCTTTCCTACTTTATTTGACTTAGTGTGTGACTTCATATGTTCAAACATGAAGCTAATGGCATAGGAACAGTTTCCTATACTAATCGAAGATACCATCTAGCAATATTTCTCAACATCCGGATAGATTAAATATGTGCAAAGCAATATTTAAGAATCTTGGTGTATGGTTACTACATGGTTCATCCCTTTAACTCTAAATGCTTAGGATAACCTAGGGTTTGCCATCAACCCCGATCTAGTCATTGTTAGGATATCAGTAACTCTGATACCACTTGTTAAGGATCTAGTACCAATGAATTATGATAGGAAGAAAGAAAAAAATAAGAAAACAATCAAGTATGTGGATCAACACAAGGGCTTACCTCCATGGGACATGCAAAACTTTACTATGAAAGATAAAATCAAATAATACAAGAAAAATTTACCATTCAATCCTTGTACAAGATTAAAAAACTTAAAAATAGTATTCCAGTATGAACCCAATCCTAATCATACTCGAGATCGATTTGGACCGTCCAATCATGATCGGCTCCCTCTTGGGCCATCGGATCATGCACAACAATCCTAATCAGGCTTGGATCGAATCTCAGCCATTCGATCATGATTGACTTGAACCAAAGCCATCGTATCATGACTAGTCCATGGAATAGTATCGTGGACCACACGAAATGAAAAGAAAAATATCAATTTGGTCCACGTGGCCACTATGAGCTGATGGTCCATGGTGGACCACATTCCATAGTGGGCTGGGTGCTCGCATGGCCCATGCGTGCCCCCCCGTGCATGCTCTCATGAGGCCGACCGGCCCAGCACCGCCGCATGCGGCAGGATTGGGCTGCACCATCACCGTCCAATCCACCTATGGGCCCCTTCGATGGATCCGAGGTCGGCTACCCCATTCCAATCTTCTTTCATGCTTAACTTCTCCATCTAGACTCTATTTGGATAGTTCTTAGGCTCGTTGGACTCTATTCGTTGTCCTGAATCTTACTTTAAGCTTATTATGGATCGAATCTCAAGATATTTTTCTCAATAATTTCCATCTCGACCCAATATTCGACCTTCATCTATCTCTAAGAGCCTATGATCCACCTCACTCCCATGTTCTGGGACATACCTGCTGATCATGGATGGACAAATGTGGGAGTCGAGTCAGGCTACTCAATCCATCTCCATCGACTGCTGTGATCCTCTTGACCTGAGATCTGCTCGAGATAGCCTCCTGTGGCAATAGAAACTTCACTCTACGACGTCGCATGTCATTCTCTCGAGTCTCTCGTCTCGTGCCTGACCTATCTCCACCTGAAGCTCCACCTTGCATTGGGCTCCCTATCATGAGGTAATGTTTTCCATACTTTCTTTCTCTTAGCACCATCCTATTGCCATGCATGATCTTCAGGATTTCTCCATCAATTTTTCATCTGAAATCAATCGAATCTAGTTTGCTCAGTAAGATTAGATTCTTCTTAAAGCTGGGTATGTATCGAATCTCACCCAACTTCTTCATTATTCCATCATGGAGCTTCATGTTGACCATTCCACTATCCTTAATCTCATAGCTCAATCCTTTTAGTAGAAACACAGTGCCCTTACTGATCTTCAGGGAGTCAAACATCTTCTCTCTACAATATACATGATGAGAACAAGCAAAATCTATAATTCACTAGGATAAAGAAGTAGATACCTTATCAGTAACTATAAGAACATCATCACTACCTTCTGTATCGCTATGGCCACCGCTATAGTAGCTCTCATCCGATCCTTGAGTTGTAGGCAATCCTTGACTCGATGCCCTAACTCATCGTACATATAGCATCTGATCTTACTTTGGTCCCTCATCTTGGATCTAGATCGTTCTTCTCATGATCCTCTGCCACTCCGTCTATTATCTCTTGCTCCTCCAAAAACTGCCAAAGCTGAGCTGCCGCCATCTGAGCTCGAAGCTGGGTTCTCTCTTCTGAGAATCTCATTGTAAAGTATCACTATAGTGACCTCATCCATCTTGATGGTGCTCTTTCCTACTAGAAGAGCAGTCACCAAGAACTCATATGAAGGAAGAAGTGACACTAACAAGACCAACGTCCTGATCTTCTCCTCAATCTTTTTGCTAATGGTGAGGATCTTCTAAAAGTTGAATAGATACTCCTGCATGCTTTGACCTTCATCCATCCATAGCTGATATAACTGCCTCCAAAGAAATAGCGTATTAATGAGCGACTTCGCCATATACAACTCCTCAAGCTTCGACCATAGCACCATCAAAAAAGTCTCATCAAGTACATAAATCATGATATTATTCACTAGGTACAAATGAATCATGCTCACCGTCTGCATCTAGATCCACTTTCAATCCTTCACCTCCATGGTAGCTGGCATCTCGTCGTTCAAGAGAGCATCGATCAATCCATGTTGGATGAGGACATCATTTATCCTTGCTTGCTACAAGAAGAAATTATTCTTTTCATCAAACCTGGTGATCTCCATCTTAATTGCATTTATCTTCTCCATCTTCTTTAATCTTTATCCACTATTACAATCTATGCTTTGAAACTATGTGGCTCTGATACCAATCTTATTAGAATATCAACCACTCTGATACCACTTGTTAAGGATCTAGTACTAATAAATTATGATAGAAAGAAAGAAGAAAATAAAATAAGAAAGCAATCAAGTATGTGGATCAGCCCAAGAGCTCGCCTCTATAGGGTATGCAAAGCTTCACTATGAGAGAAAAAATCAAACAATATAAGAAAAACTTACCACTCAATCCTTGTATAAGAATTTCTCAATAAGAAGCTCCAAAACTCTTATAAAAGCTCTCTAAAATCTCTCAAGAAGCCTCTCAGCACCTTCGAGATGTCACCATCTTTTCAATACAATAAACGGTTCGTCAATTGAAGTTATATAAACTCCAAAAACTCAAAAATAGCATTCCAGTATGAAATCCAATCCTAATCATACTAGAGATCGATCTGGATCATTCGATCATGATTGGCTCCCTCCTGGGCTGTCGGATCGCGCACGACAGTCCTAATCAGGCTTGGATCAAATCTTAGTCGTTCGATCTTGACCAGCTCGAATCAAAGCCATCGAACCATGATCGATTCATGGAACAATGCCGTGGACTACACGAAATGGAAAGGAAAATGCTAATTTGGTCCATGCAACCACTGTGAGCCGACGGTCCATGGTGGACCATGCTCCATAATGGGCTGGGCGCCTGCACGGTCCACTCCCATGCGGCCTACAGGCGTGGCCCGTAGGCGTGCCCCACGCATGCTCGCACACCCGACCAGCCCAGTGCCGCCATGCGCAGTCAGTTTGGACTGTGCCACCACCATCCGATGCCGTCTATGGGCCCCCTCCGATGGGCTCGAGACCGACTACCCTGTTTTAATCTTCTTTCATGCATAATTTCTTCGTCTGTACTCCATTTGCATTGTTCTTAGGCTCATTGGATTTCGTTCATCATCTTAGAATTTATTTTAGGCTTAGTGTAGATCAAATCTCAATGCATTTTTCTCAATAGTCATTTACATTGTATTTCAACCTCTCAATTCATCACATGGATTACTCTGATCAAGATTTTACTGAATTGAAATACAATGATATATTATCTCCTATAGTTTGGAGAGATCAATTCCATCTTGACTCACACACAAACTTTGTAAGTACTTGACTATATCCATTAACCTTCCATCACTACATTAGAAATGCAAATAGTCCGATACTATTAAATTGCTTGCAAGTCACCGTAATGATCTCAGGTTTGAAAGACACTCATGCCCATATCCTTTGTGAGTTGCTCTTGATAGCAGAATACTTAGCAAGTGAGTCACTATTTGGTAATGATGTACTCATACATTTCACCTGTATGCCATATTAGTATCACACACTCCTTGGTTATGAGGATAACCAATCAACATGGCATACAATGACCTATACTCGATAAACATCATTGTCCTATTTAATGATGTATCTTTTGGTCACGAACATGATTTAAAAACTAAATGATAAATTCTTCTTTATTAATTTTAAATAATCCTAAAGACTTCATCATAGCATAGGAGTTTGTTAAAAAAAGATGCACATTTTTTATGAAAAAGCTAAATAATATTTTATTAATAATTAATTCATATATATTTACATCAATAAACTCAATCATCAATAAGCTAATGATTAGCTTTAGAAAATAATTTTCAATAGTTATCGAGATCATACACCGATTGATGCCAGGATGGGTGAACAATTTTTCGAGTTGGCTATCAGGAGCTCATGATGTAGCTTGAGAGATATTTCTGGTAAGTCAAAATAACTAGTTTAATTTTTAAATTCTTGATATGTTAGTATTTTAATTACATATTAATACATGCTTGCTTCTATCTTGTAGGAGTACTACCGATTCGAAACTCTCTAGGATGAGGAGACTGGCCATCAAACCTTCAAGAAGGTGGCCACATGGAGGCTCCAAGATGATTTTTACAGCCTTAGGCAGTCCACCATCTAGCACTCTGATTTTTAGTAACCATCGAATTGGAGATCCTCCATGGATCAATGGATACGGGCGGACATATGAAAGGCCCTCTGCGATCAGTGGAGCAGTGAAGAGTACTCCGATAGATGGTAGAGGATCTGATAGAATCAGACCACCTAGTAGGATCCGATCCGACATACGGGTAGCTTGGCCAACACACATGTTGTGGCCAACATACTGATAAGAAATCAATATCAAAACTCTTCACTAGAACTGTAAAAACTATTATATATATATTTTAATTAATTTAATTTTATTATTTATTTATTATAGATATGGTAGCTGGATCGTCCATCAAACTAGCTACAGTTGTAGCTGGCCACACACCAGTCTAGGAGGATTGATGACTATTTAGATTCTACATTACAACAGATCATAGTAAGAACTTTAAACTTTATTTATTAATTAAGTTACTACATGATCTGATTTTTATATTATAACTAATATATTTCTAAACTATGCAAATATGTTATGTGGTGTACGTTGCTGAGAGTTACGGTGATGACCCATCTTTCTAGTCCTCTTTGACATTAAGAGATGGCTCAGCACCACCAGAGGGATGAGTAGGAGCTGGGTCATAGGATTCGATCATAGCTTCGATGCTCCACCACCTCGATATTCTTCGACGTCCTTATAATCCTTGACATTCCAAACTTGGAGCGATGAGCACATGGAGGAGATTGTGCAGAGGCTTCTGAGCCAACAAACTCAGAGCCTCCTGGATGCCATCTATGATATAGTCATAAAGCTTCTCTAGGACCCATAGTTGCATGACCAACTGGCTCATCATCCCAGCCATCACATCAAATAATTATATTACTAAATTCTTTTACTTATTTTAAGTTTTCATATTTAGAAGCTTTATAAATTTAGGTTTGAGTTTGGAAAGAAGATCTAGGAGCTAAAAATTTAATCTAATCATCCAATCGATGGGTCGAGGGTGTCTATAGCTCCGTATCATCGAATAGAATATATAAAAATAATCTATTTAAAAATTAAAGAAGTGTATCAAAAGATACGCCTCCATATTGAAAATTATCAATATTATTTTATTTTTTTATTATAAGATGCTGGGACATCTGGCTCTCATTCATAAGCTGCTGGAGAGGAGTAGGAGGAGATGGACAATAATAAGGATCGGATCTTTTTTTAATATATTATATTTTTTTGATACTGCTTATAAAAAATATATAATTTATATTTTTAATATAATATAATTAATTTTTAATTTTTGATTATCATATTATCTTTGGATTTTAATTATTATAGGTATTAGAAATCATAATTCATTATGATTAATTAAAATATATTTTTAAAATATTATTATTTTATAAAAAATAAAATTAACTATTATAATTGGTATTAGCAATGATAATTACTATCGCTAATAATTATTAATGATGATATTAGCTACTGCTTGCCATTGCTAATATTTCTTAAAATATTTTTTTATTTAAAAATTTTAAAAAAATAGGGATAGTATTAGCAATGATATTTTTAGTCGTTAATAATTACTAGCAATGATATTAGCTATGAAAATGCCATTACTAATATTTTTTTAATTTTTTATAAAAAATTAAATTTAAATATTAAAAAATAATTAATAATAAAATTATTTCATCACTAAAGTCGTCGCTAATAGTCTTATTAGTATTGACTAGTTTTTCAGTCACTAATAATGATAATTAGCGATAAAAATTTTTTAGATTGACTTTTACGATGGCATTAGCGATGGTGAGGCTATTAGCAATAGCAGCGAGACTATTAGCGGTAGCTAATTGCTATCACTAATAGTTTGAATTTTTGTAGTGGAATGATAAATCTCTTGAATGTATTGAATAATGAGTGATATGCCTTAAGTAATACATTGCCTTTATATCTTGCACTATTATGTCAAGTGTCATATCTTGCACTATAATGATTAATATGAATGATAACAAAAAGAGGGAGTAAACATAACTGAATACATAAACAAATGATCTCAAACTATTATATTCAAATATTGATGAAATATATAATTCTCAAAAGAAACTAGGCATGAGCTAAGAGAGAGCAAAACTTGTCTATACTTTTTCAAGGAACTAAACACAAACTAAGGGAGAGCAAAGCTTAAAAATAAAATTTTTGAGCTCTCATGATAATCATATCATAAAAATAATGAAGCTTTCATTCTGATACCTAACATTTTGCTTTGATATGTTAGTTTCAAATTGACATTATAATCCAGCCAATCAATTTCTTAGAATACTCTCAAATCTTAAAGTCATGTTCATTATACTTTATATCATTTATTTATATACTCAAAATTTTATCATTATCAAAAAAAAAAAAAAAAAACCCGTTGACCCTTTGAATTAATTTTGATGAATAATAAAATATTTAAATATATAATAAAATTAATAACATTATAAATATAATGTTTTAAGAGAACTTTAAAATATTAATAAAATGACTTTAAACTCTTCCATTAAACTCAAGTAAAAAAATTTTAGAAGCCTATATGTTGTTGGAGACCTTGAAAATTAATATAAAAGTAAAATCCAAAAGTAAGAATCCAGGAAAATGAAGGATTGCCAACGTTATATTCCCAATGCTAGAGAAATGCATTGGTAATTTTAAATCACCGCTCACATGTGCTGACGTTTATTTTGAGCATGGGAAAATAAAATTTTTATGAGCTTAAAAGCATCCACGGATGCCAATCATGTACCGCTAAAATTCACACTTACCCCAACTCTCGGTTAGTCGAAACCTTGGCCTTCTTTTGCTCCACCCCTTCTCTGGATTCCTCCCATCTCCCGTGCCTCCGTTCCCAATCAAAAATCGACTCTCCGCCTTTAAAACCCACCATCCCCTCCATTTTGAGTCCTAAACCGATCCCTCTTCTCCCCCTCCTCGTCCTCCTTCAGCATCTTATCGTCGATGGTGTCCCTTCTCCTTCCGTATCTCATCGTCGATGGTCTCCCTCCTCCTCTGGCTTCTCTACCACTCCTCCATCTCAGTCATCCTGCTCCGGTCTCTCATCGCCATTGCGGTCACCATAGCTATCCCCGACTGAGATCCAGCAAACGATCACTGACAACGGCCTCTAGAGCCCATCGATGGAGCTTCGCTAGGGTTCGAAGTCACTGTTCTCATCTCCTTTGCCAAAGTAATTCCCCGAACAGAGATCCAGGTCTGCTACTTTCTTTCGTCGTTTATTCAATAAGAAGTTGTTTTCATTTTAAAATTATCACGTTATTTTTGTTTATCTGTGATTGTTTGCCTTCGCATAGATCGAGCAAGATCCAAGCAGGGACAAGATCGAAAGGATTTGCATGTTGATTTCATTTTTATTTTGTTTCAAGAACAACTATTTGATTTGTGAGCTCAAAAGTGGCGGTTCCAAATCTTGAATAGTAAAATTTAGAAACTTAACCGGCTCGAGACTAGATCGGCTAAGTTGAAAACTACATCAGCTTAGTTCAAAACTAGATTGGCTATATTTCAGAAAAAAATCTAGATAGAAAGCAGTATTTTCGAGATTGCTAGCATAGTATACAACTAAGTTAGCTTAGTCTCGGATTGAATCGATCTAGTCACAGATTAGCCAGCTCAGTCTGAAACCGCATCAGCTCAGTTTTTGTAAGTTTATTTTATGTACATAAATTATTTGGATATAAAAGGTTTTTTTATAAGTTTGGAGCTTGATCTTTTGGTAAAGTATATATATACTGAAAATAGGTCAAGATTGTAGATCATGCCGAATTCATTGAAATAAAATTTTTTTCTTCCAAAAATCTCTACTACTCCTTTTCTCTATTTCTTGAATTCATTGATCATGCTTCCATAGTGTTGGGGATAAACCCCGCTCCCGTCGAAGTCTAGTTCGATGCTCAGCCTAATGCAACCAGTAGCTGCAGAAGAGCTTCAGCGGACGGATCTTAACCAAACCCTTACAGCCGGCCGAACTACTCAGCGACCGAGCTCCTTCGGATTCCCAATGGCCGAGCCTCAGCCGAAGTCCTTCAACCGGCCAAACTCTCCAGCGGCCGAGCTCCTTGAACTCCAGGCAGCTGGGCTTTAGCCGAACTGCCCAGCGACCGAGCTCCTACCGAACTCCCCAGCGGCCGAGCCTTAACCGCGTACCTCCAGCCAGACGCCTACGGGAGCCGAACTCCTTCCAAGCTTCCTCTTCAGGAGCCCGAACTCCTCTGAAATGGGCACACGACGAAAGCCTTCAACCCTTCATTCGGCTGGCTCTGCAGCCATCACCATCAGTCCACCGCAAGCTCTGCAACCATCACCATCAGTCCGTCGTAAGCGATAGTGACCCGCTATCAGACGGCGATGGCTGTCACCATCAACCCGCCGTAGATGGCACCTCCCCGAGAGACTAACTTCGTCGAACCTCGAGCGGCCTGCCAGCACCCGGCTGCAGCTGTCACCATCAAGCTTTGCTATAAAAGGGACCCTCCAGATACGCTAATCTCTGAACTCTGATCTCTAAGCTCTCCTCTTCTTCTCCAAGCTCCGGAACTCGTTACAAGCACTCCATTCCTGTTGGCCAGAGCTGACTTGATCGTCGGAGGGTCCTGTCGGAGCCATCCCCCATCGGCTCCAGACAGGACTTTATTTTGCAGGTCCCCGACGGCGACCTCATCAGCCTCAACTCCAGCGGATTCCGGCGATGACCAATTTCTGCGTCAACTAATTGGCGCTAGAGGAAGGGCCGGTGACGATTTCTCTCTTGAAGGAAGCCGAGGTTCCCTTGTTCTTAAAGGAGTGCTCGGCGATGATTTCTCTCTACCCACTCTAGAGATCTCTCTTCTTCCTCTTTCGAATTTCTTTCTAAAAAAAAAGATGCCCCCCAGGAGAGCCTCGATTCGACGATCGATGGCCTCCACGGCCCGATCCCGTTCAGATCTGTCCGCTCCCACTCCAGCCCCGACGACCCAGGCTTACTCTGTAGCCGCGGTGGATGCGGAGCAGTTCAACCTGCTCGTCCAGCAGGTTCGTTGTCTCATGGAGGCAGTGCAGGCGATGCAGGCCATGCACCAGCAGGCCCCAATACCAGCTCAACCCACGTGGGATTCTCCAGAGCCGTGTGGTCCAGTCCAAGGGCGACCGACATGGGCTACCCGACCTCCAACCCCCGAAAGAGGCAGGCAGCGGAGGGAGAGCTCCTGCTCGAACCGCGACTTGACCCAGGGTGAAGCTTCGCACCCATTCGGCAAGAAGACCTTGGAGATCAGAGATCGCGAAGATCTCCTGGATCAAAGGCTCTTAGAAATGAGCCGACGAATCGAAGAACTCCGTCACACTTCCTCCTCATGCGGTAATGACATCTACATTGACCCTCCTTTTTCGCAGAAAATCATGCAGAAATCGATCCCGTCGAACTTCAGGCTCCCATAGTTCGAGAGCTACGATGGGACCATCGATCCGATTGACCACCTGAAAGCCTTTTGGACAACGATGCTGCTCCATGGCGCGCCAGATGCTATCCTATGCCGGGCTTTCCCCTCTACCCTTAAAGGGGCCATTAGGAACTGGTACTCGGCGCTCAAGCTGAGCACCATCTTATCGTTTGATCAGATGAGTCAACAGTTCGCAGTCTACTTTATCAGTAGTCGGCGTCTGTGCTGAGGTTTGAATTTCTTAATGGCCATCAGGCAGAAGGAGGGAGAATCCATCCGGGCTTACTCACCTGATTTAATGCTGCTGCACTAGAGGTCCGGAACCTGAACCAGTCAGTCGCCATGGCCGCTCTCAAGGGCGACCTTCAGAAGAATGACTTATTGTTCTCCCTGGAAAAGAAGTATCCCAGAGATTTTGCCGACATGCTGGCTCAGACCGAAAGTTATGCCCGGGCAGAGGAGGCCTTCGAGGCTAAGGACGATGAAGCCAGTGGCAAGCGATGAATCAGCGGGCCAGGCAGGCCCGTCGAAGAAAGGAAGCGGACTGAAGCTCGACCGCGTTCCCGGACTCCCCCTGATCGCGGGCGAGCCCGAACTCCCCCTCAAGCTCGGAGGCGGGGAAGCCCTGATGGAAGGGCACGCCGAGGTTTCCCTCAGCATCGAAGTTCTTTCCGATGATGATTTCACAACTACGCCCCCCTTAACGCCCCGAAGACTCAAGTACTGATGGAGATCCGGGAGCGACTTCCAAGATCGGAGAGAATGCATTCCCATCCTAGCAAGTGCAATCCCAACAAGTTCTATCTTTACCATCGCGACCACGGTCATGACACTGAGGAGTGCATCCAACTCCAGGACGAGATCGAAGAGCTCGTCAAACGAGGCAAACTTAGCCGATTTCTACAAAGAGGGCCTGAGGAGAAGGAAGATCGGCCAAGGGCATTACCACAAAGTAGGAAAAACCAGCAAGAAGATCGGCTGCCCCTTGGCGTCATCAATACAATCTTAGGGGGACCTCGGCAGGGGGAGACCAGCGGATCCGGAGGATCGATGAAGAGGCGGAGGATCGTGGAACCCGTGGCCTTCACCGAGGAGGATGGTTAGGGAATCCAATTTTCGTACAATGATGCGGTTGTAATTTCTTTGAATATTGCTGACTACGATGTACGCCGCGTTCTGGTAGATAATGGAAGCTCGGTCGATGTGTTATTTTATGATGTCTTCTCAAAAATATCCCTGCCCGACGATCGCTTGGGACCGATGAATTCTCCATTGGTAGGATTTGCTGGCAACGTCGTACCAGTCGAAGGAACATTGGCTGTAGCAGCAAGACAGCGCCCAAAGCTGGCCAAAGCTCGGGTCGACTTCCTAGTCGTAAGAACTCCATCCGCCTATAACGCGATCCTTGGCCAACCTGGTCTAAATGCACTCCGGACGGTAGTGTCAACCTATTATTTGAAGATGAAGTTTCCGACGAGTCACGGGGTCGGAGAAGTCAGAGGAGACCAGGCTCTGATGAGGTATTGCTACTCGATCGCCCTGCATGAGGAAGATCAGCCCGACCCTTATCTTGTAGATGGACTGAACGTCCGCAACGACCTCACTGAGGAGCGGGGCGAGCCTGCAGAGGACCTCGTCTCTGTGCCCTTGAATGACGGAAACTCAGAGCACGTGGTACAGATCGGCTCCAACTTGGCAGCCGAGGTTCGGGAGCAGCTCGTCGCTTTCCTCAGAAAAAATGCGGACGTCTTCGCCTGAACCCCAGTGGATATGTCGGGGATCGACGCCGAGGTCATGAAACATCGACTGGCCGTCGATCCGAGGCACTGACCGATAAGAGAAAAGCTGTGCCACCACGTCCTCGAGAGGCAGAAAGTGATCATCGAAGAAGTAGACAAGCTCCTCAAAGTCAGACTCATCCGGGAGGTTAACTATCCAACCTGGGTCTCAAACGTGGTTCTTGTCAAGAAAGTGAATAACAAGTGGAGGATGTGCGTCGATTTCAAAAAGCTGAACAAAGCTTGCCCGAAGGACAGCTACCCCCTACCCAGGATCGACCAGTTGGTGGATGCAACCTCGGGCCATGAGCTCCTCACCTTCATGGATGCCTTTTTTGGTTACAACCAGATACGCATGGCGCCCGGGGATGAAAAGAAGACCGCCTTCATTACTGACCGAGGTCTTTATTGCGATAGGGTCATGCCTTTTGGACTCAAGAATGCAGGGGCAACATACCAGCATTTGGTTAATAAGATCTTCAAGAAGCAGATCGACCGCAACATGGAGGTGTATGTAGATGATATGCTCGTCAAAAGTCGAGCTTCAACAGACTACCTGGCCGACCTTGAAGAGACCTTCGGTGTACTCAGGAAGCACAAGATGAAGCTGAACCCAATCAAATGCGTCTTTGGTGTAACCTCCGAAAAATTGCTCGGGTTCATGGTGTCGAGATGCGGAATCGAGGCAAACCTCCAAAAAATCCGAGCCATTCGAGAAATGACCATTCCAAAGATGATCAAGGAAGTTCAGCGCTTGGCCGGGAAGGTGGCGTCCCTAAATCACTTCGTCTTAAGGTCGACCGAACGATGCATGCCCTTCTTCAAGATTCTCAGGCGGTCGAAGGACTTCTGCTGGACGGCGGAGTGCCAACAGGCATTCGAGGAGCTCAAAAACTACTTCGGCACGCCCCCGCTGCTGGCAAAGCCCAAACCAGGGGAAGAATTGTTCCTGTATCTAGCTGTCTCCTGGGTGGCTCTGGCGGCAGTCCTGGTCAGGGAAGAAGCAAAGATGCAGCAATCGGTCTACTACGTGAGCCAAGTCCTGAGGGACGTGGAGATCAGGTACTCTAGGTTAGAAAAACTAACTTACTGTCTTCTAATTGCTGCCAGGAGGCTCCGACCTTACTTTCAGGAGCACACCATAACGGTCCTCACGGATCAACCAATAAAAGCAGTTCTCCACCGAGCAGACGCTTTCGAAAGAATTGCGAAATGGACAATCAAGCTCACAGAGTTTGACATCAACTACTGACCCAGGCCATCGATCAAAGTCCAAATATTAGCGGATTTTGTACTAGAATGCACCATTCCAGTTGAAGCCGAGCTTGAATCGAGCGGAATCGGCACCAGAGCGAGGTCGAACTTCGACAAAGTCGAGCTATCGCGGTCGATCCTCTCCGAAGAGAGCGTCGACCTTTCTGAAGGTTCCTGGGCTCTGCACGTGGATGGTTCGTCCAACTCCGTTGGAGCTGGTGTGGGGCTGGTCTTGGTTAGCTCCGAAGAAGTCGTCGTCGAGTACGCGCTGCGCTTTGAGTTCCCTGTGACCAATAATAGGGCTGAATATGAAGCGTCGATCGTCGGATTAAAGATCGTAAGGGAATTAAAAGTAGATCGACTTCAAGTCTACAGCGATTCTCAGTTGGTGGTTGGTCAAGTTGGCGGCGGCTACGAGGCACGGGAGGAAAGCATGGTGAGGTATCTCGGGGAAGTGAAGACATTGATCTCGGCCTTCGATAGTTTTGGCATTCAGCACATCCCGAGGACGAAAAATGCAAGGGCCGATCTTCTCTCCAAGTTGGCCGCTTCAACGCCGGCCGAACTGCCCAAAGGAGTATTTTTGGAAACTTTGAAGTGCCCGACCACGGAGGAATCTCAGGCCATCTTGCAGACGAAATTCGAGCCCAGCTGGATCGACCCATTGATCGCCTACCTTCAAGAGTGGGTCCTTCCCCGCGACCGAAAGGAAGCTCGGAGGCTCAGAAATCAGGCCTCCCGCTACGTCTTATACGAATGCAGGTTGTATAAAAAGTCGTACTCCCTTCCGTTGCTGAGATGTCTCCGACCTTTAGAGGTCGACCTTGCGCTATGGGATGTGCACGAAGGACTCTACGGAAGTCACGTAAGAGCCAGATCCCTGTCGCAAAAACTACTCCGACAGGGGTACTACTGGCCGACTTTATTTCGTGATTCCATGGAATATGTAAAGAGGTGCGACCGCTGTCAGAAAAATGCCAACGTGCAGAGGTAGCCGGCATCCGAACTCACTCCGCTCAGCTCACCCTGGCCGTTTGCGCAGTGGGGAATGGACATACTCGGTTTCTTCCCAATGGTGTCTGGGCAGCGGAAGTTTCTCCTGATCGCGATCGACTACTTCACCAAGTGGGTCGAAGCCGAACCACTCATGAAGATTACCGAGGCCAAGGTACAGGACTTCGTCTGGAAGTCACTAGTCTGTCGGTTCGACCTGCTCCGAATCCTCATAACCGACAATGGACGACAGTTCGCCGGGGCGAGGTTCACCGAGTTTTGCGAAGGACTAAATATCTCCTACCGCTTCACATCAGTGGCTCACCCGCAGGCCAATTGGGAAGCTGAGATAACCAACCAAACCCTGCTGCAAGAAATCAAAGCGAGACTCGATAGGGCAAAAGGGGCCTAGGTGGACGAATTCTACCATGTCTTCTGGGCATACCGAACTACTCAGAGGGTGCCAATCGGAGAAACACCCTTCGCCTTGGCCTTCAATACTGAGGCAGTTATCTCGGTCGAGCTTAAGCTCTCGTCGGCACGAGTCGTGGGCTTCAACGAGCGGCACAACCCCCAAGACCTTAGGATCAATCTCGACCTTCTGAAAGAAAAGAGGGAGGAAGTCCGTGTTCGGATGGCAGCCTACAAATAGAAGGTGGCCCGGTACTACAACTCCAGGGTTTAAAATAAGACGTTCAGAGCGGGAGACTTAGTGCTCCGGCAAGCCACTGTTGCTCCGCCTTAGAGTCAAGGAAAGCTCGCCCCAAATTAGGAGGGTCCGTATGAGGTGACGGAGGACATCCGATCCGAAACTTATCGCCTGAAGGAACTCGGAGGGATAGTGCTTTTCTGACCGTGGAACTCAGAAAATCTGAGAATGTATTATCAGTAGACTTCCTTTAAAAACTTCTTTGCTCTGCATTATTGATTTCTGGCACAAGAATTACGTGATAGTAGGAAAGAAACGAGCAAAAGTAGCCCGTTAGGAACTGGAGGAGAATCTCATCCTAACGCGAGCAGGTCAAAAACCTCTAAATCTCGACTGCAGAAGACAAGATCTCCCCCAGGTCAACATCGGCCTCGGAAAATAAGACCTTCCCAAAGTCGAAGACCTTGTCCACCTTAGACGAGATGGGGGGAGAGGCTCGGACGACGGTCCGCATGTGGCCCCACAGCCCATTAGGAACAGGAGGAGGACCTCGTCCTAACATGATCAAAGTCGAAGGCCTCGTTCACCTTAGATGAGATGGGGGGAGACGAACGATGGTGAGAATGTGCCCCCATAGTCCGTTAGGAACAGGAGGAGGACCTCGTCCTAATGCGAGCAAAGTCGAAGGCCTCGTTCGCAAAGGACGAGATGGGGGGAGAGGCGCGGACGACGGTCCGTATGTGCCCCCACAGTCCGTTAGGAATAGGAGGAGGACCTCGTCCTAATGCGAGCAAAGTCGAAGGCCTCGTTCACCTTAGACGAGATGGGAGGAGATGGACGACGGTCCGAATGTGCTCCCATAGCCTATTAAGAATAGAAGGAGAATCTTGTCCTAACGCGAGTAAAGTTAAAGTTAGGAATAGGAGGAGAACCTCGTCCTAACGCGAGCGCCCGCATCAACCTCGACCAAAGGAGATAAGATCTCTTCCGAGCGATCGGGCCAACCTCGGCTGGAGAGCTTCAACTTCGACCTCGGCTAGAGATAGGGTCTCTTTCGAGCGATCGGGCCAACCTCGACTGGAGAGCTTCAACTTCGACCTCAGCTAGGCCCCATGCCCTAGGACACGCCTACTGATCATGGATGGACAAACGTGGAAGTCGAGCTAGGCCGCTCGATCCCACCTCTATCATGGGCTGTGTTCACTTTGATCAAAGGTCTACTCGAAAAATTTTCCTACGGTAATAGAAACTTCACTTTGCAATGTCGCCTCTTGTCCTCCCGAGTCTCTCATCTCGTACTCAATCCATCTCCACCTAGAGCTCCATCTTGCACTAGACTCCCTCTAGCTCCTGAAGCTCCACCTCGCACTGGACTTCCTACCAGATGGTAATGTCCTCTTATCTTCTTTTTTTCCTTCAATATCATCCTATCACCACGTATGACCTTCAAGATTCCATCATCAGCTACCCACCTATAGTTATTTAAATTCAGTCTACTCAATGAGATAAGATTCTACCTAAAATTAGATATATATCGAACCTTCCCCAATCTCCTCACTATACCATCATGTATCTTTTAGCTGACTATTCCGATGCCTCTAATCGTACAGCTTGATCCATCTAATAGATAAACAGTACCATCACTGCTCTTTAGGAAGTCAAACTGCTTCTTTCTGCAACAAACATGATATGTGCATGCAGAATCTAAAATCCACTACTAGAAAGAACTAGATACCTTATTAAATATTTTCAGGATATCATTCTCTGACTCGCTACTAACCGTCGCTACAATATCCCTCGTCCGATCCTTGAGTTGTGGGCAATCCTTGACTTAAAGCCTCAATTCGTCGCACCTGTAGCATCTAATCTTGCTAGGATTCCTCATCTTGGACCTAGATCGTCCTCCTCACAATCCTCTACCGCTGTATCTACCATCTCCTGCTCCTCTAGAAATCATCAAAACTGAGTTGCCGCCATCTGAGCTCGAAGCTAGGTTCTTCCTCCTAAGAATCTCATTTTGGAGTATCACCACAGTGACCTTGTCCATCTTAATGGTGCTCTTTTTCACTAAAAGAGCAGTCACCAAAGACTCATATAAAAAGGGGAGCGATGCTAGCAAGACCAACGTCCTGATCTTCTTCTCAATTTTTTCATCAATGCTGAGAAGGTCGGTGAGGATCTTCTGAAAGTTGGATAGATGTTCTCATATGCTCTGGCCTTCGTCCATCCGTAGCTAGTAGAACTACCTCCAAAGGAATAGCATGTTGGTGAGCGACTTTGCCGTGTACAACTTCTCTAGCTTCGACCACAGCACCGTCGAAAAAGTCTCGCCAAGTATATGGATCACTACGTCATCCACTAGTACAAGCGGATCGTGCTCACCATCTGCATCTGGATCCGCTTCCAATTCTTCATCTCTATGGTGGCTGGCGTCTTGTCATACAAGAGAGCGTCGATCAATCCATGTTGGATGAGGATATTTTTTATCCTTGCTTGCCATAAAGAGAAATTATCCTTCCCATCAAATCTATTGATTACTGTTGATGCAGAATCTCGTCGTCGTCGGAATCAGCTGGAGTGGAGGTGGATGAGGTCGCCATCGGAGATCTGCAAAATAAAGTTTCGTTCGGAGCCGGTGGGGGGTGGCTCCGACAAGATCCTTCGACGGTTAAGTTAGCTCTGGCCAACAGGAATGGAGTGCTTGAGAATGAGTTCCACAGAGCTTAGAGAAGAAGAAGAGGAGAGCTTAGAGCTTAGAGATTCGAGGTTAGAGTTAGCGTATCTAGAGGGTCATATTTATAGGCGGAGCCTGATTGATGGTGACGACCATACTGCCTGGTAGCGAGCCATTGGGACCGCATGGAGTTTGGTATGGAGAGGAAGGCGTCGTCAGGTGGCGGCCATGTCGTCCGATTGTGGACTGTATGGGGCTGATTATGGAGAGAGTGGCATCATCAGTAGTGGTGGTGGCGGCCATACCGTCGAGGTTTGACAGTCGTAGCTCGAGGAGGCAGGCGTTGGTTGGTGGACTCGGGCATATACCAATTTTAAAGAAGTTCGGGCTCCAAGAGGAGTTTAGTCGAAGGGGGGAGCTCGGAAGGAGTTCAACTCCTGTAGGAGTCCGATCGGAGCTCGATCATTGAAGAGCTCGGCCAGGGCGCAATCGCTGAGGAGTTCGATTGAAGGGGGAAGCTCGAAAGGAGTTCGACTCCTATAGGAGTCCGACCGAAGCTCGACTGCTGAAGAGCTCAGTCGGGGCGCAATCGCTGAGGAGTTCGATCGAAGGAGGAAGCTCGAAAGGAGTTTGACTCCTGTAGGAGTCCGATCGGAGCTCGATCGGAGCGCAACCGCTGAGAAGTTCGGCTAAAGCCCCACTGCTAAGCAGTTTGGCCGACTGTAGGAGTTCGACCAAAACCCATCCGTTGAAGCTCTTTCATGGCTACCGGCTGCATCAGATTGAGCACCGAACTGAACTTCGGCAGGAGCGGGATTTATCCCCAACAATAGTCCCCCCCACTTTCAAGTTCGAAACTTGAAGGACGAGAGTGCAGAAGAGGCGACTATCGAAGTTCTCTTCTGGTTTCCATGCTGGTTTAGGTTGAAGCTCGGAGGGAAGATTTCATCTCCGGCCAAAGTTGATGTCGAAGTTGAGGCTCGGGGGAGACCTTATCTCCGATCGAGGTTGATGCGGGCACTTGGGGAGATCTTATCTCCTGCAATCGAGGTTAATACGGGAGCTTGGGAGAGATCTGATCTCAAGACGAGGTTATCTTCGATCTTATCTCTGGCCGAGGTTGTCTCGGCCACTCGAAAGAGATCTTATCTCTAGTCGAGGTTGAAGTTGAAGCTCTCCAGTCGAGGTTGACACGGATGCTCAGGAGAGATCTTATCTCTGGTCGAGGTTGAAGTTGAAGCTCTCCAGTCGAGATCGACACGGATGCTCGGGAAAGATCTTATCTCCTATGCCCGGGGTTACCTCGGAGGAGATCTTATCTCCTACAGTCGAGGTTGATGGAGATCCTGTCTCCTATTAGACTTTGGAGCTCGGGCTTGGACTTTGCTCATGTTAGGACAAGATTCCTAATGGGCTATGGGGGCACATGCGGACCATCATCCGCGCCTCTCCCCCCATCTCGTCTAAGGTGAATGAGGTCTTCGACTTTGCTCGCGTCAGGATGAGGTTCTCCTCCTATTCCTAACGGGCTGTGGGGGCACATGCGGACCGTCGTCCGAGCCTCTCCCCCCATCTCGTCTAAGGTGAACGAGGCCTTCGACTTTGCTCGCGTTAGGATGAGGTCCTTCCTATTCCTAACGGGCTGGGGGCACATGCGGACCGTCGTCCGCGCCTCTCCTCCCATCTCGTCTAAGGTGAACGAGGCCTTCGACTTTTGCTCACGTTCAGGACGAGGTTCTCCTCCTATTTCCTAACGGGCTGTGGGGGCACATGCGGACCGTCGTCCATGCCTCTCCTCCCATCTCGTCTAAGGTGAACGAGGCCTTCGACTTTGCTCGTTCAGGATAAGGTTCTCCTCCTGTTCCTAATGGGCTGTGGGGGCACATGCGGACCGTCGTCCGCGCTCTCCTCCCATCTCGTCTAAGGTGAACGAGGACCTTCGACTTTGCTTGCATCAGGATGAGGTTCTCCTCCTGTTCCTAACGGGCTGTAGGGGCACATGCAGACCATCGTCCGCGCCTCTCCCTCATCTCATCTAAGGTGAACGAGGCCTTTGACTTTGCTCGCGTCAGGACGAGGTTCTCCTCCTATTCCTAACGGGCTACTTTCGCTTGCTTCTTTCCTATCGTCATGTAATCCTTGCACCAAAAAATAATAATGCTGAGCGAAAAAGTCTTACTAAAGGGAGTCTATTGGTAATACATCCTCAGGTTTTCTGAGTTCCAAGATCGAAAAAGTACTATTCCTTCGAGCTCCTTCAGGCGATAGGTTCCAGGCCGGATGACCTCCACCACTTCGTACGGATCTTTCCAATTTGGGGCGAGCTTTCCTTGACTCTGAGGCTGAGAGACGGCGGCTTGCCGAAGCACTAGGTCCCCCACTCTGAACGTCTTACCCCTAACTCTGGAGTTATAGTACCGTGCCACCTTTCGTCTGTAGGCTGCCATCCGGATACGGGCCTCCTTCCTTTTTTTTTTCAGCAGGTCGAGATTAACTCTGAGGTCCTGGGGGTTGAGCTGCTCGTCAAAGCCCGCGACTCATGCGGACGGGAGCTGAAGTTCGATCGGGATAACTACCTCCGTGCCGAAAGCCAAGGCGAAAGGCATTTCCTCGGTTGGCATCCTTTGAGTAGTTCAGTATGTCCAGAGGACGTGGTAGAGTTCGTCCACCCAAGCCCCCTTTGTCCTGTCGAGCCTTATCCTGATGCCTTGCAGCAAGATCCGATTGGTCACCTCAGCCTCTCCATTGGCCTGTGGGTGAGCCACCGATGTGAAGCAGTGGGAGATATTCAGTCCTTCGTAGAATTCGGCGAACCTTGCCCCAGCGAACTGCCACCCATTATCGATTATAAGGGTTCGGGGCAAGCCGAACCGGCAGACCAGCGACTTCCAGACGAAGTCCTGCACCTTGGCCTCGGTGATCTTCGCTAGTGGTTCGGCTTCGACCCACTTGGTGAAATAATCGATCGCGATCAAGAGAAACTTTCATTGCCCGAACGCTGTTGGGAAGGGATCGAGTATATCCATTTCCCACTGCGCAAATGGCCAAGATGCGCTAAGCGGAGCAAGCTCGAATGTCGGCTGCCTTTGCACGCTGGCGTTCTTCTGACAGCGGTCGCACTTCTTCACATATTTCATGGAATTGCAAAATAAGGTCGGCCAGTAGTACCCCTACCGAAGTAGTTTTTGCGATAGGAACGTGGCTTCCGTAAAGTCTTTCCTACACGTCCCACAGTACGAGGTTGGCCTCTGAAGGTCGAAGACATCTCAGCAACGGAAGGGAGTACGATCTCTTATACAACTTGCTTTCATATAAAACGTAGTGGGAGGTCTGATTCCTGAGCCTCCGAGCTTCTTTCCGATCGTGAGGAAGAACCCCCTCTTTAAGGTAGGCGACCAACGGGTCGATCTAGCTGGGCTCGAATTTCATCTGCAGGATGGCCTGAGATTCCTCCGTGGCTGGGCACTTCATAATTTCCAAAAATACTTCTTTGGGCAATTCAGCCGGGGCTGAAGTGGCCAACTTGGAGAGAAGATTGGCTCTCGCATTTTTCGCCCTTAGAATATGCTGAATGCCGAAACTATTGAAGGTCGGGATCAAATCCCTCACTTTCCCAAGGTACCTCGCCATGCTTTCCTCCCGTGCTTCGTAGCTGCCATCAACTTGACCGACCACCAGCTGGAAATCGCTATAGATTTGAAATCGATATACTTTTAATTCTCTTGGTATCTTTAATCCGACGATCGACGCTTTATATTTGGCCCCATTATTGGTCGTGGGGAATTCGAAGCGTAGCGCGTACTCGACGACGACTCCTTCGGGGCTGATCAAGATCAGGCCTGCACCAGCTCTAGCAGAGTTGGACGAACCATCCACGTGCAGAGCCCAAAAGCCTTCGGAGAGGTTCGGTTGCGATAGCTCGACTTTGTCCAGGCTCGGTCTTGCTTTGGTGCCGGCCTCGCTTTGTTCAAGCTTGACTTCGACCCGAAATGGTGCATTCTACCACAAAATCTGCTAATATCTGGGCCTTGATCGACGGCCTAGGTTGGTAGTTGATGTCGAACTCTATGAGCTCGATTGCCCATTTCGTGATTCTTTTGGAGGCGTTCGTCCGATGAAGGACTGCTTTTATTGGTTAGTCCATGAGGACCGTTATGGTGTGCTCCTGAAAGTAAGGTCGGAGCCTCCTGGCAGCAACGAGAAGAGAGTAAGTTAGTTTTTCTAATCTAGAGTACCTGGTCTCTGCATCCCTCAGGACTCGGCTCACGTAGTAGATCGGTCACTGCGTCCTTGCTTCTTCCTTGACCAGGACTGCCGTCAGGGCCACCGGGGAGACAGCTAGATACAGAAATAATTCTTCTTTGGGTTCAGGCTTTGCTAGTAGTAGGGATGAGCCGAGGTAGTTTTTAAGCTTCTCGAATGGCCGTTGGCACTCCGCCGCCCAGTAGAAGTCCTTCGATCGCCTGAGAACTTGGAAGAAGGGCGTGCATCATTCGGCCGACCTTGAGACGAAGCGGTTTAGGAATGCCACCTTTTCGATCAGGTGCTGAACTTTCTTGATCGTCTTCGAAGCAGTCATCTCCCGAATGGCTCGGATCTTCTCGGGATTTGCTTCGATTCCGCGTCTCGACATCATGAACCCCAAAAATTTTTTGGAGGTCACACCAAAGACGCACTTGATCAGGTTCAGTCTCATCTTCTGTTTTCTGAGAGCATCGAAGGTCTCTTTAAGGTCGACGAGGTGTTCTGTCGAAGCTCGGCTTTTGACGAGCATATCATCCACGTACACCTCCATATTGCGACCGATCTGTTCCTTGAAGACCTTATTAATCAAGCGCTGGTAAGTTGCCCCTGTGTTTTTGAGTCCAAATGGCATGACCCTATAACAATAAAGACCACGATCAATAATGAAGGCGGTCTTCTCTTCGTCCTTGGGCGCCATCCGTATTTGGTTATAACCAGAAAAGGCATCCAGAAAGGTGAGGAGCTCATGGCCCGAGGTCGCATCCACCAGCTGGTCGATCCTAGGCAGGGGGTAGTTGTCTTTCGGACAAGCCTTGTTCAGCTTCTTGAAGTCGATGCACATCCTCCACTTATTATTCGCCTTCTTGACGAGGACCACCTTCGAGACCTAGGTTGGATAATTAACCTCTCGGATGAGTCTGGCTTGGAGAAGCTTGTCTACTTCTTCAATGATCGCTTTCTACCTCTTCGGAGCGTGGTGGCGCATCTTTTCTCTCATCGGTCGGTGCCTTGGATCGACGGCCAGCCGATGTTCTATGACCTTGGCGTCAATCTCCGACATGTCCGCTGGGTCCAGGCAAAGACGTCCGCATTTTTTCTAAGGAAGGCGACGAGTTGCTCCCGAACCTCGTTCGCCAAGCTGGAGTCGATCTACATAGCGTGCTCCGAGTTCCCATCATTTAAGGGCATAGAGACGAGGTCCTCCATAGGCTCGCCTCGCTCCTCAGTGAGGTCATCGCGGACATCCAAGCCGTCAACAAGATAAGGATCGGGCCATTCTCCCTTATGCAAGGCGATTGAGTAGCAGTGCCTCGCCAGAGCCTGGTCCCCTCTGACTTCTCCGATCCCGCGACTCGTCGGAAACTTCATCTTCAAATAATAGGTTGACACCACCGCCCGAAGCGCATTTAGACCAGGTCGACCGAGAATCACATTATAGGTGGATGGAGTCCTCACGACCAAGAAGTCGACCTACATTTTGGCCAATTTCGGATGTTGCCTTGCCATCATAGCCAAAGTTATCATGCCTTCGATTGGTACGGTGTTGCCAGCGAATCCTACGAGTGGGGAGTTCATAGGCCCCAAGCGGTCATCGGATAGGGATATTTTTTAGAAGGCATCGTAAAACAATATGTCGGTCGAGCTTCCATTATCCATCAAAATGCGACGTACATCGTAGTCAGCAATGTTCAAAGAAATTACAATCGCATCATTATGCAGAAATTGGATCCCCTGGCCGTCTGTCTCGGTGAAGGTCATGGGCTCCACGGTCCTCTGCCTCTTTACCGATCCCTCGAATCCGTTGGCCTCTCCTTATTGAAGTCCCCCTAAGATGGTGTTGATGACGCCAAAAGACGGTCGATCTTCTTGCTGGTTTCCTCCACTTGGTGGTACCCCCCTCAGTTGATCTTTCCGCTCTTCAGGTCGTCTTCGCAGGAATCGGTCAAGTCTACCTCGCCTGACAAGCTCTTCGATCTCATCCTGGAGCTGGATGCACTCCTTAGTATCATGACCGTGGTCATGATGGTAGAGGCAGAACTTGTTGGGATTGCGTTTGCTAGGATGGAAATGCATTCTCTCCAATCTCGAAAGTCGTTCCTTAATCTCCATCAACACTTGGGTCTTCGGGGCATTGAGGGGGGCGTAGTTGTGAAATCATCATTGGGGAGAACTTCAGCGTTGGGGGAATCTCGGCGTGCCCTTCCGTCGGGGGTTCCCTACCTCCGAGCATGGGGAGTTCGGGCTCGCTCGCGACTAGGGGGAGTCCAAGAACGCGGTCGGGCTTCAGTCTGCTTTCTTTCTTCGGTGGGCCTGCCTTGCTCGCTGATTCGCCGCTTGTTGCTGGCTTCATCATCCTTAGCCTCGAAAGCCTCTTCTGTTCGGGCATAACTTTCGGCCTGGACTAGCATGTCAGCAAAATCCCTGGGATACTTCTTCTCCAGGGAGAACAGCAAGTCATTCTTCTGAAGGCCGCTCTTGAGGGCGACCATGGCGACTGACTAGTCCAGGTTCCGGACCTCCAATGCGGCAGCATTAAATCGGATGACATAAGCCGGATAAGTTCTCCCTCCTTCTGCCTAATGGCCATTAAGAAATTCGAGCCCCAGCGCGGACGCCGGCTACTGATGAAGTGGGTCGCGAATTATTGGCTCATCTGATCAAACGATAAGATGGTACTCGGCTTAAGCACCGAGTACCAATTCCTGGCAGCCCCCTTAAGGGTAGAGGGGAAAGCCCGGCACAAGATGGCATCTGGCATGCCGTGGAGCAACATCGTTGTCCGAAAGGCTTCCAGGTGGTCTACCTGATCGGTGGTCCCATCGTAACTCTCGAGCTGTGGGAGCTTAAAGTTCGACGGGATCGGCTCCTGCATAATTTTCTGTGAAAAGGGAGGATCGGTACAAATGTCATTACCATGGGAGGATGAAGTGTGACGAAGTTTCTCGATTCGCCGGCTCATTTCTAGGAGCCTTCAATCTAAGAGGTCTTCGCGGTCCTTGATCTCCAAAGTTTTCTGGCAGAACGGGTGCGAGGCTTCCTCCTGGGTTGAGCCACGGTCCGAGCAGGGTCTCTCCCTCCTTTGCCTCCCCCTTCCAGGGATCGAAGGTCGGGTAGCCCAAGTCGGCCATTTTTGGGCTGGACCGCACGGCTCTGGGGAGTCCCGCATCGGTTGAGCTGGTGTCGGGATCTATCGGTGCATGACCTACACCGCCTGCACCGCCTCCGTGAGGCCACGAATCTGCTGGACGAGCAGGTTAAATTGCTCCGCATCCACTACGGCCATAGATGGAACATGGGCCGCCCGGGTCGGAGCGGGAGTGGAAGGATCTGAATGGGATCGGGCCGCGGAGGCTGCGGAGCGCTGCGTCGAAGCTCTCCTGGGAGGCATCTTCTCCCGGAGAAAGAACTCCAGGGAGGAAGAAGAGAGATCTCCGAAGAGAGAAGGGAGAAATCATCGTCGAGCACTCCTTTAAGAATAAGGGGGACCTCGAAGGTTCAAGCCCTTCCTCTAGCACCAATCTGTTGACGTAGAATCTCATCATCGTCGGAATCAGCTCGAGCGGAGGTGGACGAGGTCGCCGCCGGGGACCTGCAAAACAAAGTTTCGTTCGGAGCTGGCGGGGGGTGGCTTCGGGAAGACCCTCCGACGGTTAAGTTGGCTCTGGCCAATAGGAATTGAGTGCTCGGACATGAGTTCTACAGAGCTTAGAGAAGAAGAAGATGAGAGCTTAGAGCTTAGAGATCAGAGGTTAGAGTTAGCGTATCTGGAGGATCCTGTTTATAGATGGAGCCTAATTGATGGTGGCGACCATACCGCCTGGTAGCGAGCCGTTGGGGCCGCATGTTCGGTACGGAGAGGAAGGCGTCGTCAGGTGGCGGCCATGTCGTCTGGTTGCGGGCCGCATGGGGTCGGTTACGGAGAGAGTGGCATCACCAGTAGTGGTGGTGGCGGCCATACCGTCGAGGTCTGACAGCCGTAGCTCGAGGAGGCAGACGTTGGTTGGTGGACTCGGACATATACCAATTTCAAAGAAGTTCGGACTCCAAGAGGAGTTCGATCGAAGGAGGAAGCTCGGAAGGAGTTTGACTCCTATAGGAGTCCGATCGGAGCTCGGTCGCTGAAGAGCTTGGTCGGGGCACAACCGCTGAGAAGTTCGATCGAAGGAGGAAGCTTGGAAGGAGTTCGACTCTTATAGGAGTCCGACCGGAGCTCGGCCGCTGAAGAGCTCGGCCGGGATGCAACCGCTGAGGAGTTCGATCGAAGGGGGGAGCTCGGAAGGAGTTCGATTCCTGTAGGAGTCCGACCGGAGCTCGACCACTGAAGAGCTTGACCGGAGCGCAACCGCTGAGGAGTTCAGCTAAAGCCCCACCGCTAAGCAGTTCGATCGACTGTAGGAGTTCGGCCAAGATCCGTCCGCTAAAGCTCTTCCGTGACTACCGGCCGCATCAGGTTGAGCACCGAACTGGACTTCGGCAGGAGCGAAATTTATCCCCAATAATTACCATCTTGATTATGCTTATCTTCTCCATATTCTTCAATCTCTATCCACTACTACAATCTGTGCTCTGGTACTATCTGGCTTTGATATCAATTATTATGGTATTAACTTACTCTGATATCAAACTATTGGGATATCAGTTATTCTAATATCGTTTGTTAAGAATCTAGTACCAAATTATTACGGTAGGAAGAAAGAAGAAATAAAATAAGAAAATAATCAAGTATATGGATCAGCCTAAAGGCTCGCCTCCATGAGGCATACAAAGTTTTACTATGAAAGAGAAAAATAGGTACAAGAGGAGAATACCCACTCTCAACTCACCATACACAAATCTCTCTCAACTAGAAGCTATCTTTACAAAAGCTCTCTCAGAATTTCAAGAAAATCCATAGAAGCTACAAGATGCTCTATCCTCATAGCCTCCTCATCGGATGCTATGCACCTATTGCTTCTCTCTCTCACAGGCTACATGTACTCGATACTCTATCAAGCTTCTCTCGGTGGTTGCTTGAGCTTCTCTACGTGCCTCTCACACCATATGTGCCATCTTTTCTGCTCCACAGCACCTCAGTCCTTTAAATAGGATTAGAATCTCCTTTTCAATAGTTCATAGGAGTCCTAATAGGGCTCGTTCTCCTAATATGAGTCGAACATGTCCTTGATGGAGTCTTGAAATATTTTTCAATCTTCAAATCATGACCGCAACCCTCCATGGCCACTGGATCCTATGGTCCACATGCAACTCCCATAGATCCCTTGGATTAATCACAATCTGATTCTAAATAGAAAAAATTTCATCATGTTCTGTTTGTTTTCGTCGAGCTGGCTTAACTGCGTCTCGCTCAAACTCCTGCTATTTATCTGCCTGAAAGAGCCAACTCGACTATGGTTCGAACCGGCTCAATCTCAATCCAAGCCAACTCGACTACGTATTAGAGCCGGCCTGACTGCTGTGCTAAAAATTGATTTTCTTCTTATTGTGGATCAAATTTGAGGCGTCAAATCCTAATAGAGAAGATAGGTCATGGAAAGATGGGAGCAAGCTAGAAGAGAAATCAGCCTGGATAGCAAAGTTCAGAAACTTAGTTGGCTCACCCTCAGACTGGGTCGGTTAAGTTGGAAACTGGGTCGGGTCAGTCCAGGACTGGATTAGCTATATCTCCAAGAAAAATTTAGATAGAAAGCAGTATTTTCGGAACTGCTGGCATGGTATACAACTGGATCAGCTCAGTCTCAGACTGAGTCGATCCAATCGTAGGTTAGCCAGCTCAGTCTGAAATTGGACCGGCTTGATTTTTGCGGGTCTATTTTGTGTACGTGGATTGTTTGAATTTAAAAAGTTTTTCTATGAGCTTGGGACTTGATCCTTTTGTAAAGTATATATACTGAAAATAGGTCAAGATTGTAAATGATGCTGAATTCATTGAAATAAAACTCTTTTCTTTTAGAAATCTCTACTACTCTTCTTCTCTATTTTTTGAATCTATTGATCATGCTTCCGCAATAATCTCTAAGGAGTTCTTTCTTATTGCTTGGCTAATCACCGCGATCATGTCCGGTCCAAGTGTGGAATCAATTTTCACAACATGATTGATATGATATGATTTTCTAAATTTAGCTGTGACTAAATTTTGGACCTTTCTTCCCACCAAATTTCATGTGTAACGTGCCCTTCATGATTGTTGCTGCAGGGGAGGCTGGTTCCATAACAAACCAAAGAATTCAGCTGCTAGGGGCGTAAAATCTTTGGAGGTGCTCATTTCAATATTCTCTCTGCTCTCTGCTCTCTGCCTAAATATGAAATGGGTTCATATTGTTTCAACATTTTTAATAAATTTTGGAAGGTATGTAAATATTATTATACAGATTACTTTTGGATTATGTGTTTTTTTTTTCAAATTCAGTAAATATGAACACTTTAAAGCGTCGAAAATGCTCAGCAATTGCTGAAGCTTATAAGCATCAGAATTCAATATTTTTACTGATGCCTATAAGTGTAGAAAAATTTTCATCTTACCAACGCTTCAGTGAAGCATTGGAAAAAATAGTTTCCACACTTCATGATGCTTTTAGAAGCATCGAGAAATTAATTTGTGATGCTTATAAGCATCAGGAATTGACTAATTTCACACCGGCAATGCTCCATTATGCTGTAGAGATCAAAAGACTTTTCAAATTGAAAAATATCAAAAAATTTCAGATGGCACACAGTTGGGTCGACTCAAGTTTAACTTGAGTGGACTCAAGTTAAAAAAAAATAGAAAAGAAAAGATTCTGACATGCTTTATTTTTTAGCTGGCATATCCTTAAGTGACTCAAACTCATCCAAGTTGACTCCAGTGAAGTAGGAGGGCAAAGAACATTTCAATGTCAAAAATTTTGAGTGGCATCTCGAGTTGGCTCAAGTTATTTAAGTCAAAGTTCTCAAAAAATATAGAGAGCATATTTTTCAAGATATTTCAGCAAAGCAGACTCAAACGACATTTGAGTCAACTCGAATTTTATCCGAGTCTATTCGAGGCTCCAATGACTAGTTCTGCATAAATTTTAGAACTCTACGGAACTTATCTGAATGGTTCTATTTCGGATTCCAATGATCATAAATGACTTTTGAGCCTTCAAACGGGTTTTAACATCTACATAACTCATTGAAAAGATAAAAGAACAAGAGAGAATCATTGTACAAGCAAGAAACTAAGAGAAAAGTCCAAGAGCATTGAAGAGTATACTTTCATTTTTCAACTACGTGAAATATCAAATCAAAAATGACTTTTCAGCAAGAAGACAAACTTTCCTACTCAAAAGCTTCGACAAAAGAGATTCCTCAAGTTTCATTGACATTAATCAGCTTATTAGAGAAGTTTTTATTAGTCATTTATGTTTAATTAAAAATTCTATTATAACTAGCTTTAATTGAGGATTAAAGCTAAGAGATAGGCTTGTCCAAGTCTTTGAATTGGATTGTAAGCCAAAGATTGGTTTATGGATAGGTTATGGTTGGTGATCTCGTGTAAAACCAACTAAATTTTGGATAGTGAGCCTAGAAGAATTATCCAACTATAATCTTGAGAAGATTATAGTAAAAATTTTTAAGAAGAGTCTTGAGAAGTGGATGTAGGTACTGGGATGCATCAAACCACTATACAATCGATTATATTTGTTGTGTGCTTGGTTTTCTTATTGCTCTCTATTTATACTTTATTGTTTGTTTATCTATAGTACTTCATTTTAGCACAAACATTTTACTATTCTTAAGTTCAGCACGGTTATTTTAATTTTTGAAAAATCTAATTCACCCCCCTCTCTTGGGTTGTTCAACTAGGCAACATTCCCTAATAGCCAAAGTATGTCTGCAAAGCCATTATTTTCTAACGGACAGTGCACATCCTCGAAGACAACAAGTACCCGCCTTGGTCTATAAAATCCTCTTCCTCGAGACCCTCCAGATAAGTTCTACTTTAGAGAAAATCATCCACACTCTTACTTTTCTTGTCACGACTGTTCTCAAGCTCCGACTAACTTAAGCATCGAAGAATCCCCATCGAAGAATCTCCAATGAAAGTGGATTTACTTTGCAAGTTCTCCTACTCCTAGACATCCCAGTCCTTAGGTTGCATTTGATAGCCAGTAATCTGGATAGATTGCTGGTAATTTAAAAGGATCCTACCAGATTATCATGTTTGGTATATCTTTTAGGTTAGTAATCCAGATTGCTAGGTAATCTAGATTACCTCATGAGAGATAATCTGGATTATCAATGGGATGGGATTACCAAATATTTGGTAATCTGATAATGATAAGTTTGGATGAAAATATCTTCATTAAAAAATATGTATAATATAATATTATGTTATATTATGATAATATTATATTATAATATAATAATAATATTATAATAATATAATTATATATGATAATAGAATAATAATATTATAATAATATAATATTATATATTATAATATTATATTATGTTATAATAATATATTATAATATATATTATAAATATAAATATATATTAGAATATAATATACTATATATAATTTATTATAATATATAATATAAAATATATCTATTATAAATATAATATATATAATATATAATATATATTTATATTATAAATATAATATTATATAATATAATATTATGTTATATTATATTATTACTATATTTATAATATATATAATAAATATAAATATACATTAAAATATAATATATTATAATAATATGATCATATACTAAGAATATATTATAATAATATAATATTATATTATACTATAATAATACATTATCATATATATTATATATATATAAACACATAATAAAATAAAATATATTATATATAGTATATATTATAATATATAATACATAATATTGATATTTCTATTATAAATATAATATTATATTATAATATAATATAATATAATATAATATTATTATATATTATAATATATAATATATATTTATATTTATGTGTGAGATGTGATTTTTAATAAATTTGATTTAATCTGATTGTCATATCAATCAAGATTTTCAATAATTTTATTTTAATATTACCTGCGTGTACCAAACATAGTAATGAACATTATTGGCAATCTATCCAGATTGCAGGTAATCTATATTACCACAACTTGGTAATGCATCAAATGCAATCTTAGATTGAAGCTGAACTCCAACCTTGACTGCACACTCCTTGGATCGGAGCCTTGCAACAACACGAGAAAATTAATAAGAAATTAAATTAAATTTTGGAAAAGAATATATTAAACATAAATAGTAAAATAGTGGCCATCACTCGTTTCATTAGAACTACTATATGCTAAATGATGTATTATAATGGACATTATTCTTCTATTATTATGACGTAGCAGGTTGGGCTCAAAATTGTTATTATTAAAACATCAAAGGATACTATTTTCTCATACAAAACTGATGTAATGATGCCATACAACTTAGATTTCTGGCAAAGAATTAGATTGTTATAGCTTCATAAGTTAGTGTTAACAAATAAGGAGGTAAATGTTACAACTCATTTGACTTTCTATACAGTATGGTGTTTGAGAATGAAAGCTATGCATGGATGACCACGGTTATAGGAATGGTTTTATTAAATAAATAAGGATGCAAATGGGTTGAATTGGACTGTATCGTGAGTGACCCTAGCTCGATTTTTTATTTGGATTCTAATATTAGAATCAGGCACAACTTAATAGCAGATCGCATCAAATTGGATTCATTGCTAAAATTGTTAATTTGGATCAGATTAGCTCTACGTATAATTCAGTTCCAACTCAAAAAATTTATATTTGAATCAGATTTGGATCTCATCAGGATAGAATATCTCTTTGAAAATTTAGCATGATACTTTTACACCAATAAAACTCAAAAAATAATTGAAAAGATTTCTAAAAATTAAGCATTCTCTATGGATTATATGAATTATTATATTTAAAAATATCTAATAGATTGAAACAAAGCGTAGAATGTCAAGTTAATCATGGTGCACCAATCTACAATCTAGAAGTCAAACTTTTGATGCAAAGATATCACTCAGCTATCAAGTATCGCGATGTCATGTGAATAAATCAGATCAAGAAGTTTGGATTGGTAGAATGACGATATCACTTATTTCAAACGAATTAATAGATGATGGATGCCGCCATTATAAGACTAATTTCTAATTGGAACTTTAAAAGAATAGATTGTAGATGGTAGACCAGCTTAGCACCACCCTCTTCTTACCTTGCGTTAATGGTTATGTCAAGATATCGTCGCCTTTACTCAGGTGATAGATCAACAGATCTAAATTGTATCCAAATTGTATCTTAAAAAAATCAGATTGGATCAAATCATGGATCAATCTAACCTTTTTTACAGCTTTATAAAGAAATTGCTGTAATATCATTAGTCTTCCTATTTTCTCTCTCTTCCTACCGGTTTACGTTCTTCTATTTTGGGCAATTGACGGTGAGGTGATGCTGTGGGTGAGTGGAGGACATGCCATGAGTCTGACAATCGACGGTTGTCGGTAGGCTGGTGGGCAACGAAGAGGGTGGAGAAGATATGGGGCCTTTGGGGTGGTGGACCAAAGACGCTAGTGGTGATAGAGACGCCCTTGATGCCTGATGGAGGCGCCAGCAGGTCATCATGGATGTCACTAACGTCGAAGGGCTTGCTAGCGAGCGGAGGTGCTAGCCAAGAGGGGATTTGGGAATGCTAAAAAAAAAATAAAATCTGTGGTTACCAGTAATTTAGTATTTTTGGTTACCAAAAAACTAGTAATTTAGTTCCTTTGCTCAATATTTCAGTTTATTGAAAAATATTAAGCAGAACATGAATACGGAATGTGGATAAAGAACTTTTGAGTCTGAAAAACTTTTTGCCCGCTTATAACAATCATCTAAAGATCTTTTTTCTCTCGAATTTGTGTTCTAGCCTACGAGATCAAATAGTTTATCAAGCAGGCTGGACCAGGCTCAATCCAAAGGATAACAGTAATTTTTTAGATCCAACCTTGACTTTCGGGCCTCCTTCCCAGGTCCGATTCCATTACATAATGAGCTTCGGGCTTTTGAGCTGGGCCTTGGGTTTCCTTAGATGAGGATAAAGTGGAGAGATAGCCAGGAGGCTATTGGAGCTCCGGAGTTGGGAATGATGCGAGGAAGAAGCATGGAAGCCAAGACAATATGAGGACTGAGGAGGATGTTGGGAAGCTGGAATCTATGAGGAGGCGGGGATACCATAATGACATGAGTGCAGGGAGGCCAAGACAATGCGAGGAGATAGTACGGAGAATAGGACGATGCGAAGAGATAGTATGGATGGAACAACCTAAGAGTCAAGAAGGAGATGAAAATGTTGAAAAGAAGATGAGATAGGAAGGTTAGGATACTACAAGAAGGTACTGGAGAGGATATGAGGAGGTGGTGGTGAGGAGGATGGAATGATGAGGGCCAAGGATGAGATGGAAATGTCGGAAAGGAGATGAGCACTTTGATGACATGGAGAAGGAGACAAGCACACTAAAGATGAAGAAAAGAAAATTAGAAATCCTTATGTTTGGATTAGGAGTTGTGATATAGGTTTAGGTCATGTTCAAATCGGGTCGACATAAACATGAGTTCAACCTATTTTAAAATCCAGACGATATTTACCATCAAGCTAAAAATTGTGGCCAAGATCGTTTTTAAGGAGTTGATCTAGGGCTGCCTGCCTATATGAGCGGGTTTACTTTTATACATCAATAGAAATTTTATAAAAGTAATATTTTAGGTATTTTTTCTTGTAAAAGGTGTATATAAAAAAATTATTATATATATTACGTGGGCATTGAACCAGGACCACAAAACGGCCGCTTTCCCTTACGTAACGGCCGTCAACCGATTCGGTGGTCTGAACTTACCGGTGGAGGAAAGCAAGTTGCTGACTTCCTCGGCCATAAATCGTGTCGAGTTCATCGTCCCGACCCAGAGAACTGCGAAGCATTGGAACCACCAGATCCATGGCGGACGGCGAAGAGAGAGGTGGGGAAGGCGAAGAGAAGAAAGAGGCTGAGGCGGAGGAGATCCGGGATTGGTCGGAGCTGACGCCGGTGTGCCTGGCAAACGTGTTCCGCAGGCTCACTCTGGAGGACCGGTGGAAGGGGGCGATGCTGGTCTGCCGCGCGTGGTTGGACGCCGCCTGCGACTCCTCCCTCTTCGAATCCTTCGACCTCGAGCCCGCCTTCGATGCCACCGGCTCCGGCCGCCCCGATGACGCCGCCTGGTGGACCCCGGCCTTCTGCCGCCGCGTCGACTCCATGCTCCGATTCGCCATCCACTGCGCCACCGGGGCGCTCTGGGAGATCCGCGTCCGCCACTGCTCCGACGACGCCCTCTCCTTCTCCGCCGAGAGGTACGCCTAGGGTTAGGCTTACGGTTTCTTTTTTTGTTTTTTTTTCTTTAATTTTCCCCGGTAGTTTTTAAGGTAGAATCTTCGATAAAGCGCAATTTGATTTGACTTCGAGAATTTGAAGAGACTAAGATTAGGTTGCAGCACAGAAATTTATGATTAGGGTTTCAGTTCTGATTGAAGCTATCCTTTCTTCTTTTGTTATATTTATTGTTGGAATAGCAGTGTTCGGTTTTGACAGAGACTATGAGATATAATACTGGAGGAAACAATTTATAACGAGAAACTTAATCTTTAACTTTGGTGATTGGATGGATGATAATTTTGGTAGTGGCATCTTACCGCTGTCGTTTTGATAACTCCACTCAATTAACGTGGTTAGATGATAGAAATTTTCTCAGAACGGAGATTAATTGCATCATAGGTTGGCGAATCTCATAAACTTACTTTTCCCACAAATTTTGTATGACATCAGTTATATGTATATCAGCACGTATTTAATTTTGTGATGGATTAAAATATGGTGGCGAGTTAGGTCGGTTGAAGGTAATGCGGTGAGGAGATTGATTGACGTTCAATGGGCCTTTCAAATTAAGATCTGGGGAAGAATGAGTAGAGGATTTTATTTTTATGCCAATTTGTTAGCCTAGAAGAGGAGATGATGTAGGATTACTTAGTTAAGGTACGTTGAAAAGATTGCATAGCAAATAAGATTCATAAGGTCAGTCATGAATAATTGACATAGGGTTACCTGTGATGATTATGATCAAAATTTGAAGTTTCACTTGATATTGATTTGTTTTGGTCAAAATAGATTTGTTTACTTGGAACTAAGCTGAAACTAACCATCTGCACTTGGTTTTGGCTAGGCCCAACAAGATTTTCTGGTGTTCAGTCATGAGTAATCAGTTTTTTTCAACTTTTGGTGGTCACACTCTCATCCAAAAACTGTCCAAAACTAGTCATATGATGTTTTTATTCATAATATTGATATTTTCTCTCATTTTGGAGCCATTCCTCCATTCATTTTAAAGTTTCCATATAATTTCAAGGCCATTTTTCCATTTCTTCAAGTAAAATTGGTTAAATGGTGTCAATGATAGTTCCTTTCATTTTTAAGTAATGATTTTATGAATGATAAACCTAATATACAAGGAACAAGAAGTATAGCCACATTTTTTCAGATTTCTAGAGAATTAAAGCATTTAGGTGTTTTGCTCTAATAATTCGAGAGGATGGTTGTTCCTAAGAATATTTTTTAATCTTTTTTTTTTAAATTGTAATAGAGATAAATGGATCTATGTAGTAGATCTACCTCTTGAGTGATGAAATTGCAAAATTTAAGGTTAGATTTGCTAGATCTCAGCTTAAATTTCAAGTCATCTGGATTCAATATATTTTATATCTAATTGTTGAATTCTTCATACTTAGTAGGTCGTTAGTTAAGTATTGCTACTTAGTACTTAATGTGCTTTGTTAATGTGTCTCTATATTAGTATATTATTATTGTTGGGGATAAACCCCGCTCCCACCGAAGTCAAGTTCGGTGCTCAACTTGATGTGGCCAGAAGCGGCGGAAGAGCTCCAACGGACGGGTCTTAGCCAAACTCCTTCAGCTAGCCGAATTATTTAGCGGCCGAGCTCCTCCAACTCCCAGCGTCCGAGCTCCTTCGAATCCGTTCAGCCGGCCGAACTGCTTAGCGGCCGAGCTCCTTGAACTCCAAGCGGCCGGGCTTTAACGGAACCCCCCAGCACCCGAACTCCTCAGCGGTCGTCCCTTGGCCGAACTCCTCTATGGCCGAGCTCCTCCCGAGCCCCCTTCGGCCGAACTCCCCTTGGAGTCCGGACCTCTTTGGAATTGGTATACGTCCGAGTTCACCAGCCAGTGCCTGTTTCCTTGGGCTACGGCTGTCGGATCTCGACAATATGGCCGTCATTACCAGCCTGGCAACACCACTCTCTCTGTAGCTAGCCCCATGCAGCCCGGACGACATGGCCACCACTACTGGCAACGCCACTCTCCGTAACCAGCTCCATGCGGCCCACGATCTGTCAGTATGACTGTCACCATCCACCTGATGACGCCTTCCTCTCCGTACCGAACTCCATGCGGCCCCAACGGCTCTCTGCCAGGCGGTATGGCCGTCACCATCAACTAAGCTCCGCCTATAAAGGATCCTTCAGATACGCTAACTCTAATCTCTCTGATCTCTAAGCTCTCCTCTTTTTCTCCAAGCTTCGGAACTCATTTCCGAGCACTCCATTCCTGTTGGCCAGAGCTGACTTGATCATCGAAGGGTCCTGCCGGAGCCACCCCTCCACCGACTCCGGACGGGACTTTGTTTTGCAAGTTCCCGATGGCGACCTCATCGGCCTCCACTCCGGCGGACTCTGGCGACGACCAGATTCTGCGTCAACAGATTGGCGCTAGAGGAAGGGCCACCCCAAACCTCCGAGGTTCCCTTATTCTTAAAGGAGTGCTCGGCGATGATTTTTCTCTTCCCTCTCCGGAGATCTCCCTCCTCTCTTCCGAAGAGAAAATGCCTCCGAGGAGAGCTTCGACTCGGCGCTCGGCGGCCTCCACGGTCCGATCCCGTCCAGATCCGTCTGTTCCTGCTTTAGCTCCGATAGCTTAGGCTCCACCTGTACCTACGGTGGATGTGAAGCAGTTCGACCAGCTTGTCCGACAGGTCCGTAGCCTCACGGAGGCATTGCAGGCCATACAGCAACCCCCGGTGGCGACTCCACCAGGAAACCCACCATCGGAATGTCGGGAACTGGCCCCAAGGAAGAGTACCAGGGCCAACGTACCTGTCGCCCCTGAGAAGGAAAAACAGAGAGCCGAGGATCCGTGTTCGGATCACAGTTCTCTCCTAGGGGAGATCTTCCCCATTTATAGTCGGAAGCCCCCCAAGATCTGCAACCAAGACGACGCCCTCGATCGCAGACTGCGGGAGATGGACCGACGGATTGAAGAGCTCGGCCATGTCGCCCCGGCTCATCAAGCCGACGTCCACGTCGAACCTCCTTTCTCCCTCCGAATTATGCAAGAATCCGTTCCATCGAACTTCGAACTCCCTCAACTTGAGAGCTACGATGGAACTTCTGATCCGATTGATCATCTGGAGGCCTTCCGTGCCATGATGCTACTCCACGGTGCTTCAGACATCATATTGTGCCGAGCTTTCCCATCTACCTTAAAGGGAGTAGCTAGAAACTGATACTCGGCATTAAAGCCGAGCATGATCTTCTGTTTTGACCAGATGAGCAGTCAGTTCGCGGCCCACTTCGTCAGCAGCCGACGTTCGCGTCGAGGTTCGGATTTTCTGATGAGTGTCAAACAGAAGCGGGGGGAATCAATCCGGGCTTACGTCATTCGATTCAACGCCGCGGCATTGGAGGTCCGGAACTTGGATCAGTCTGTTGCGATGGCCGCACTCAAGGGCGGCCTTCAGAAAAATGACTTGCTGTTCTCCCTGAAAAAAAGTATCTCAGAGACTTCGCCGATCTGCTGGCTCGGGCTGAGAGATATGCCCGTGCGGAAGAAGCCTTCAAGTTGAAGAACGAAGAAGCCCTGAGAGAGCGGCTGGCGGACGATGGAGAATCGAGCGAAGTTCGGCCGCGCTCGCAGACCCCCTCCGAAAGCAAGCGGGTCCGAACTCCTCGAACTCGTCACCGAGGGAGCCCCGACAGAGGGGCGCGAAGAAGCCCTCCTCCCAAAAGGTTCCGCAACTATGCCCCCCTCAATGCTCCTCGAACTCAGATTCTCACCGAAGTGAAGAACCAGCTGCCAAGACTAGAAGGGTTACAGTCTCCCCCAAACAAGTGCGATCGAAGTAAGTACTGCCTCTACCATCGCAACCACGGCCACGACACTGAGGAATGCACGCAGCTCCGAGACGAAATTAAGCAGCTCGTTAGAAAGGAGCGGCTAGGTAAATTCCTCCGGCACCAGTCTGAAGAAGGAAAAGATTGGCCGAGGGCGCTGCCATAGCCAGAGACGGCAAGGAAGCTCGGCACTGCCATAGCCAGAGACCGCAAGGAGGTCGGCCACCTTACGGCCTCATCCACATTGCCCCTGGGAGGAGATTGGTGCATCAGCGATTCGTCGTCTTCCGGCGATAAGAGCTTGCACCAAATTAAGAAGGCCAGCATGAGGAGGTCGTCCACCCCGGGACTTATTGCCGAAGAAACGCGGAGGAACAATGCTACTACGATCTTGAAATATAGAATTTGGGGATGTGCTACTAGTAACTTCCTTTCAATAAAATTCTTTTCTTTCGATAATATTATTTCTGAATGCGAAAACTATGCGATGACAGGGAAGAAGCAGTCAATAATTGCCGCGTTAGGAACAGGAGGAGAACCTCGTCCTAACGCGAGCAGCAACCTCGGCCAGAGATAAGATCTCTTCCGAGCGAAGGCCTCGTTCACAAAAGACGAGATGGGAGGAGAGGCCCTGATAGTGGCCCTTATGTGCCCCCACAGCCCATTGAAAACAGGAGGAGAACCTCGTCCTAACGCGAACAACAACCTCGACTAGAGATAAGATCTCTCCCGAGCGATCGAGTCAACCTCGGTTCGAGATAAGATCTCTCCCCAGCGACCGAGTCAACCTCGGTTAGGAACAGGAGGAGAACCTCGTCCTAACCCGAGCAACAACCTCGGCTAGAGATAAGATCTCTCCCGAGAGATCGAGTCAACCTCAGTTAGGAACAGGAGGAGAACCTCGTCCTAACCCGAGCAACAACCTCGACTAGAGATAAGATCTCTCCCGAGCGATCATGAACAATCTCGGCTAGAGATAAGATCTCTCCCGAGCGACCGAGTCAACCTCGGACCCCAGTAGCCGGGCTTTTATCCAAACTGCTTAGCGACCGAGCTCCTCCAACTCCCAACGTCCGAGCTTCTTCGAACCCGTTCAGCCGGCCGAACTGCTTAGCGACCGAGCTCCTTGAACTTCAAGCGGCCGGGCTTTAACGGAACCCCCCAGCGTTCGAACTCCTCAACGGTCGTCCTTCGGCCGAACTCCTCTACGGCCGAGCTCCTCCCGAGCCCCCTTCGGTCGAACTCCCCTTGGAGTCCGGACCTCTTTGGAATTGGTATACACCCGAGTCCACCAGCCAGCGCCTGCTTCTTCGGGCTACGACTGTCAGACCTCAACAATATGGCCGCCATTATCAGTCTGGCAACGCCACTCTCTCTGTAGCTAGCCCCATGCAGCCCGGACGATATGGCCACCACTGCTGGCAACGCCACTCTCTCCGTAACCAGCCCCATGCAGCCCACGATCTGCCAGTATGACTGTCACCATCCACCTGACGACACCTTCCTCTCCGTACCGAACTCTATGCGGCCCCAACGATTTTCTGCCAGGCGATATGGCCGTCACCATCAACTAAGCTCCGTCTATAAAGGACCCTTCAGATATGCTAACTCTAATCTCTCTGATTTCTAAGCTCTCCTCTTCTTCTTCAAGCTCCGGAACTCATTTCCGAGCACTCCATTCCTGTTGGCCAGAGCTGACTTGATCGTCAGAGGATCCTGCCGGAGCCATCCCCCATCGGCTCCGGATGGGATTTTGTTTTGCAGGTCTCCGACGGCGACCTCATCGGCCTCTACTCCGGCGGACTCCGGCGACGATCAGATTCTGCGTCAACAATTATATTTTACGATTTTTGATATTTATGTTATTAATTATATTTTATATTTTAGGGCTCAAATCATTCTCAGATGCCCCTAGAGGCATCTTTCCTTAATTGGGTGGTTTATGCGCACGCAAATGAGCACCAGTCGTAGCAGTGAAGAACTATGACCAATAAAGTCAGACACAGATTGTCATACTTTTTTGCTTGTGATGGTTAAGGAGTTTCTTTCGTTGAGGGTGCAGGATGCTTGTGGAGTCTATATCTTCCATACCACCAGAGGTCATTCTTGGGCGGATCCTACTCCTAAACATAAGGGAGGGATTGAGGGAAGGGGGCTGGGCTTATCATATAAAGAGGGTTGTTTAAAGAGAATCCGACCACCTATTTTCACTAAATTTTTTCTAGTTTTGGAAAGAGAACTCTAAATCTAAAGTTTATAAATCTTACGATATGCTTTAGAATCATGTTATATAAATTTCTTGACTCATTTTAATTTTCTCTTATTCTTCCTAATTTTTCATATTTTTTTTGTTTTTTAAACAATGAAACTTGCCAAAATTATGAAAATTGCCAAAACTTTCAAAATAGAAACCTGGCCGTGAAATAGAAAGCAAAAGAAAGTTTTTGAATCTTAGTTGTGAATAAGAAAATGTTGATCGACTTGGATGCATGACAAACTTGAATATATTTGACAATATAGTTTTCAATATGAAATGAAGCAATATGATTTATTATGGTCAAAACTACAATGCTTTGTTCCATTTTATTATTTTGGATCCACTTTACAATATGGTGGAGACACGTCTATTAAAACCTGATTCTCAAGCCTGATTCAAATAGTTGGAACGAGGCTTAGCGGTTATGGTTGTGACTTTCTATCTTCTTATAGCCAGCAATCCATTTCTCTGCCAAATCATATTTATAGTGTTGCCCAAAGAGACAACCCAAGAGGAGGGGTTGAATTAGGTTTTCAAAAAGTTTTAAAAAATTTAAAATAGATATGTGCTCAATTAAAAAGTACTAGGTGAGAGTGCAGTGGGTGCAATATATTGAAATAAGAAATATGCTAAAATAAATAGAGCAAAATAGAAGTGAACAAGAGCACATACAAACATAATATTTTTACAGTGGTTCGACATCAAAGACAGTACCTACATCTACTCCCCAAGCAATCCCTTGGGAATTTCAACTATAATCTCCAAGATTACAGTTCAATTATTTTACTGGGATCATAATTAAATCCAGTTAGTTTTTCTTAGGCACACAAACCAAAATCTTTTCCTAAGCCACTCCTAGACTTATACACAATCCAATTCAAGGCTTAGATGAGCCTATCCCCAAGTTTCAATCCTAATTGAAACTTATTACAATTGAAAATTTAAGTACATGATGAAACACAAACGAAAAGCTCCTTGGAGAGCAAATAAAAACTCGATGTAGCTCTAGCTGAGGAGACAAGGATGTTTTCAATTAATGCGCCTTTCTTTCTTCTGAAAATCATTTGAAGACTCAAGAAGCAGGTGGTTGAAAATTTAATTTTTCTTCTTGAAAGCTCACTAAATGCTCAAAGTGGTTTTTACTTGATTTCCAGCCTCTCTTCTTTTTCTCGTGTTCTCTCTTGTTCTCCTACTTCATAAAAGCCTTTTGTGCCCATCTATCCTTGTTAGAATATCCAAAAAGGAGTTTCTAGCTGTTGGGAGTCATGAACTAGCCATTGGAGGGCTTCTATGCAAAACTGCAATTCCTGAAAAACTAGTCATTTGAACTATCAGATGTAGTGGAGTAAATTATTTGCTCATCTTTCTCCCCCTTTTTGTCCTCAGCAAATAAGTAAAACTTAGCATATAAAAGTCATGATTGAGAAGAAAGTGCAATTCATTTCATAAACAATTAGATGTTTTACATATATGTACTGTATACAAAAAGTTGCCCTAATAGTACATTGAAACATTAATACATCAATAAAGCAAATAAAGCAAAGCAGCAATAAAGTAACCCTAGACCCAAATCCGGGCATAATTCTCATCAAAGGAGACCTCTAAAGCTGAGGTAGAACTAGTCCTAGAGGTAGAGATTCCAGCTCTCCTGCTCCTGGCCGGCTGGTCCTATTGGAGGGGCCAATCATGGGAGATGGAAATCCTGCACCAGATCTAGCGAAGGTCCTAAATGGTGGTCTAGGTGTGGGCTGAGTGGAAGAGGATGGCTAGGAGAAGGGAGCTAGCAGAGGGCTGTGCGCGCTAGGATGGCTGAGTAGGTCAACTGCGAGTACTAGATGGACCAGCTGCTACTGTTGCTGTTGCCACATCTGGAGGAGCATATCTCTCTAACTGCTCAACCAACTAATCAATAGTGATCAGGAGTGACATCACACCAGACTTCTAGACTATCCCCAGATTTCTGACCTCATCCTGTATCCGCTCAACTCCCGATTCTATCCTTCCCTTGAGACGAGCAACCTTACGCGCCAAATCAGAGATCTCAAACAACTCAGGTCTGGATCTAAGCTCTAGAGCCGCCACCCTCTCTATCAATCGGCCTACCTCAATTCCAAGTCCGCTGAGCTCTAATTGTAGCTTCTCCCTCTCAAGCCACAAACCATCCAAAATCATCTCAACTAACGTCCTTATCTGATCATCATCTAGTCAAACACTAGATGGTTGAGTGGGTCGAACTGCTGCTACTGGTGCTGATGCTGGTGGTAGAGTCTTTAAAGGAGTAGATACATGATGTGTTGCACTAGGAGTCTGTGGCTCAGTTGACTGTGGAGGTGGAAACTTGGGCTTTGAATTAGGCCGAGGTCAGCTCGGTCCTCCCTCATCTATCTGTCTCTGCTGTTGCTCTTGTCTGGACATCCTATGCACCCAATGACCATCCAACTTACGGTACCCTATATCATATAAGGACTACTCGTCGCATGTATCGAAGTGCATTAGGGTGCGGGTGGTCTCCCCTTATCTAAATACCCAAATTCTCTAAATACCAGGGTCAAATCCATGCCATAGGATAGGCATGCTTTTGCCCTGCTAGCAGCCTCTCTGATGCATCATCAATATTAGGAGATTCAGAGGAATCCCCTGAATCACACAGTGCATAAAAGCAACATCCTGCTCAGATACAAAATCAAATCTACCTGTCTTCGGGAAGAAAATGCGTCCAATGATGTGATGTAGCCGCATCTCGATGGATGGCTGGTTGGCAAATAACTCAGTGATCCCTTCTACATCTGATCGCTCCAGAATGCCCGTCAAAGTTTCCTTACGATTGGATGGATGCATGGGAGCCGTACCCTGTCTAGGGAGTTGCCAAATCCTCCCTAACCTCTACTCAGTCAAGACAAATTGTGTCCCTTTAACAGTGCATTCAACTCCACCAAATCCTCTCTTCATGAAGCTGTAAAACTCTCTGACCAAACTTGAATAGGTGGGAAGATCCAAATTGCAAAAGTAGTTCCACCCTTGTTGACAAATCCACTATCCTAACTGAAATCCCTCACGGTCTAGGAATTCAAAGTTGATTTTCCATCCAATGGTCACAACACGGTCACCTAAAGGATCAATTGAGGAAGGGGATCAAGGCTGAGAAGGGGTGGAAGAAGTCTCCTCATGATGTGAAGGGTCGCTCCTAGCCTTGGCGTGACACTCGGCTTCAATCTCCACCCTTGATTGCTTTAAATGGTAGGCGAGCTACTTGTTCCCATGGTGCGCAAAATATGGTTCAAATCGAGGGAAAAGGATAGATGGAGGGCTCCATAGAGGTCAATGGAATGCTAGGGCACCATTCTAAGGTGAATAGAGAAGGGGGACAGTGAAAAGGACATGGGATGGCTCGGTTAAAAAGATGTGGTCCCGACTAGGAGTCGACTCGAGATTTTTATTCGAATCGATTTATGCTCTATTCGAATCAACTCGAGTACAAGTCGACTCGAATTTCATCTCGAGTTGACTCAAGCTCAGACACTATTAAATTTGCTGATTTTTCAAAAAGAAAAATCAACAAACCAAACAGGAGTCACTCAAAAGATGTAATTTAGAGAAAATTTGAATTGAATCCAATCAACTGAAGCTCAAAAATTCATTAATCAAGATGTTTCAAAGAGAGGAGAGGAAAGAGTGATTTTGAGATGAGTTTAGGCAAAAGGATTACACAATCCTAATTTTTTTCTAATCATATTAAATCTTTCCTCATTTAATGGTTTAGTGAATATGTCCGCCAATTGTCTATCAGTATTAACAAAATCAAGTAATACATCATCATTTTGAACATGATCTTTTATGAAATGATGTCTTATTTCAATATGCTTAGTTATTGATGTTGAATAGGATTTTTAGTTAGGCTGATTGCACTTGTATTATCACATCTTATGGATATTTTATTTAATTTAATGTCATAATCTTCTAGTTGCTGCTTAATCCATAGGACTTAAGCACAGGAATTTCTAGCCGTAATATACTCAGCTTCAGTCATGGATAGTGCTACTGAATTTTGTTTCTTGGTAAACCATAAAATTAAGTTGACATCTAGGAATTGACAAGTTCTACTTGTACTTTTTCTATCTAATTTATAATCAGCAAAATCAACATCAGAATATACAATCAAAAGACAATAGAAGAATTTCTATAATGCCATAAACCAACATTATAAGTACTCATTAGATGTCTAAGTATTCTTTTAACGGCAAAAGGATGTGACTCCTTAGGAATAGACTGATATCTTGTACCCCTACAAACATTATACATTATATCAGGTCTACTAGCAGTAAGATAGAGTAAAAATCCAATGATACCTCTATAAAGTTGGTAATCAATACTCTTACCATTTTCATCTTTGTCAAGCTTATATAAAGGGCTTATAGGTGTACCAAGAGGCTTGGCATTCTCCATCCCAAATTTCTTGAGTGTTTTCTTGATATATTTGCTTTGATTGATGAAGATTCTTTCTTTGGTCTGCTTAATTTGAAATATCGAAAGAAATTTAGTTTGTCCATCATGCTTGTCTCGAACTTTTCCTATATTAACTTTGAGAAATATTGGCAGACTCATTAGTAGCACCAAATGTAATATCATCTACATATATTTGAACAACTTGCAAATATTCATTTCTTTTCTTTAAAAACAATGTTGTATCTACACTTTCTTTTGTAAAACTATTTTCAAGTAGAAATTTATTCAATCTCTCATACCAAGCATGAGGAGCTTGTTCCAAACCATACCATGCTTTATTTAATTTGAAAACATGATTTTTAAAATTGAGAGGCTGTTCAACATAAACTTCCTCCGAAGTGAAACCATTCAAAAATGCATTTTTAACATCTATTTGATACAGTTTGAAATTCATAAAACATGCAAATGCAAGCAATAATCTAATGGCTTCTAGTCTAGCAACAGGAGCATAAATTTCATCAAAATCAATTACTTCCTCCTAATTATAATCTTTATCTATTAATCTAGCTTTATTTCTAACAACTAGTTTATTTCTGAATATTCATTTTGTTTCAATTATTGGGTGGACAATTGGTCTACTTACTAAAGTTTGTATTTTATTTCTTTCAAATTGATTTAACTCTTCTTGCATAGCAATCATCCAATTAGGATCATTTGTAGCCTTTTCAATGGGTTTATATTCTATTTGAGATACAAAAGCTAAATGATTATTGATATTTCTCAAAGAAGAACGAGTTCTTACCTCTTGTAATGGATCATCAATGATAAGATCGTTTAGATGACCGTATGCATACTTCTATTCTTCGACTCTCATCATGATCTTGAGCATTTTTATGTCTTTCCTCTTCACCTTCAGCTTTCTTGTTAATTTCTTTATCATTTGTACTGAAGATTCCTTAAGAGTGAGTTTTTCCATTTCTTTGTCTATAATTCCTGCATCATCATTAACAAAATCTTTCTTTTTAGAAGATAGGTCATTAGCTTCATCAAATACAATATAAATAGATTCTTCAACAACAAGTGTCCTCTTGTTGAAGACTTTATAAGATAAAATCTTTCTTTTTCAATTTTATTTTTTTTTTATTATTTAAGATAAAACAACGACAATCAAAAGTATGAAAATAACTAATGTTTGATTTTCTTTCTTTCCAAAGCTCATAAGGGGTTCTTTAAAATCGGTCGAATTAAAGTACGATTTAGAATATAACATATTGTGTTGATAGCTTCCACTAAAAAATATATTGGGAGATTGCTTTCACACAATATGGTACGAGCCATTTTTTCCAAAATTATATTTTTTCTTTCTACAACTCATTTTGTTGGGGTGCTCTAGATGCAGAAAAATTATGCTCAATGCCTTTTTCATTGCAAAAATTTTTGAAAAGCTGATTTTCGAATTCAATTCCATATCATTTCTAATGCAGACTGTGGTTGAGTTCTTTTCATTTGAAACTTTTTGGTTCATAAATATCGAAAAGGCTTCATCTTTTTATGCTAAAAACCAAATCCAAGTAAATCTAGAAATATCATTTACAATCAGAAGTCCATATTTTTTTTTCTTAGACTTGTGGTCCTGGTAGGTCCAAATAAGTCTATGTAAATGAGCTCTAAGGGTCTAAAGGTTGAAACAAGACTTTTTGATTTAAAAGAGGTCCTAGTTTGCTTTACAAATTGATAAGCATCACAAATCCCCTTTTTTTCAAAAGCTAGTTTTGGTAATCCTTTAATAAGATCTCTTTTAATTAATTTAAAAATTAAATCCGTACTAGTATGCCCTAATCTATAATATCATAACCAGCTAGTCTCATTGATTTTGGTACTCATTGCACTTAAATATTGACCATTCTTCATAGGATGATCATCTAAATCCACCATGTAGACATTGCCATGTCTATGTCCAATAAGAGCAATGCATGAAATAATACACATCAAAGATTCAAAAACTACTTTAAAATTTTTATCACAAAATTGACTAATATTTAGTAAATTATGTTTTAAACCATTTACTAGAAATACATTTTCTATAAAGGTAAAATGAGTGATACAAATGTTACCAATACTGATAATACGTCCTTTGCCATTATTGCCAAAGGTTATCACTCCTCCTTTCTTTACTTCTAGGGTGACATTGTGTCCTATCACTTGTCATGTGCCTTTAGCAGCCACTAGCAAGATATCATCTCCCTTTCTTTTCCTTGGCTGCAAGACACCTACAAGCAGAATCAAGTTGTGATTTTAGGTACTCAAGTTTTCATGGGTCTTTTAGGATTAGTTGCAATGGTTCCTTTTGTAATCCAAGTCTTTCTAACTTTATAAGTCCATTATTAAGTTTTCTGAAATCATATGTATGAGCTTTATGTCTAATTTTGCCACAACAAGAACATGTGATATTTTGAGAAGCAATAGATGACTGTTTCACAAAGAAGTTCTTCAAAAATTTCTATTTCTTTTGAGATTTAAAACCAAGCCTGGCCTTGTTAAAAACAATTCTTTAGTTGCTCAATAATATTTGTAATTTGTTAGAACTATAGGTGAATTTTACAACAATAGGCTTATATTTTTCAACTTCTTTCTTTAAATCTTGGTTTTCTTTAAGCAAAGATTCCTCTTCTTTTTTTTTAAAGAGTTCTTCCTTTTCTTTGATCAAAGCATGATTGAAGTCTTAAGATCTTTATTTTTCAAATCAAGCTTTTTAATTTCATCAACTAAGTCATAAAAGGCTTCTTGCAATTCATCAAAGATAAAATCAATTTTGGTTTCAGGTGTTACCTTTTCTTCTTGCACATGAGGCATAGATTTATCACTTCTTGTGCTTCCTCATATGAGCTTGAATCCTCATGATCACTCCACGTAGCTATCATGGTCTTTTTCTTCATCTTCTTGGAGGATTTTTTGAGTCGGGGATAGTTTATCTTGAAGTACCCCAGCTTCTTGCATTCATAGCACATGGATGGCTCTTTATCTTTGTCCTTTTCCTTTTCTTTGCTTGGCTCACCCTTGGAGAAAGATTTTCTTTTGAGGTTCTATCTTTTTTTCCTCATGAATCTTCTAAACTTGTTATAAGAGCCATGTGCTCATCTTCATCTTCTTCTTCTTCTTTCGAATCTTTATTATCTTCTTTTGCTGTGGATTTGAGAGCAATGGTTTTTCTCTTCTTTGCTTCTTCTCTGTTGGTTAACTCATGGGTCATGAGAGAACCAAAAGATTCTTCTAAAGGCAAGATGTTAAGATCGTTGGTTTCTTGAATTGCTGTTATTTTGGCCTCCCAAGCTTTAGGAAGTGACTTAAGAATTTTGCGAACAGGCTCATTGTTAGTATATGATTTTCTTAAGCTTTTAAGACCATTAATACTGTCAGTAAATTGAGTAAACGTTTTAGTTATAGATTCATTTTGTTTCATTTCAAACAGTTCATACTTATGCATCAGCATGTTAATCTTAGATTGCTTAACTTAATTGGTATCCTCATAGGTAACCTCAAATCTATTCCATATTTCTTTGGCAAAAATATAGGTATAAATCTTATTAAATTTATTAACATCGAGAGAGCAATAGAGAACATTTATGGCTTTAGCATTTAGCTAAGCCGTTTTCTTATTAAGGTCATTCCAATCTTTTTAGATTTCGAAGTGACAAAGCCATCTGTTATGATGGTGTGTGCGTGTGGGCTATTAATTATGACACTCCAAATGTTATAATCTAGTGCTTATATGAATATGCGCATGTGTACTTGTTAATATGTGTAGGTAGTGTCGTTAAATAAAGGAGGTCTATTAGTTAATTACCTTTTGATAAGAGACACTGATTTAATTTATCATAAGATCTTTTACTTTAGATATCTGCATCAATAAGTGAGTACTAAGGCTCTAATACTACTTGTTGCCTAGAGAATAATCCAAGAGGAGGGGTGAATTGGATTTTCAAAAACTTTTAAGAAACTTAAAACAGATATGTGCTCAATTAAAAAGTACTAGGTGAGAGTGCAATGGGAGCAATGTATCTAAATAAGAAATATGCTGAAGTAAATAGGGCAAAATAGAAGTAAACAAGTGCACATACAAATACAATATTTTTATAATAATTCAGTGCCCAACATAGCACCTACATCTACCCCCAAGCAACCTCTTGGAAATTTCAACTATAATCTCCGAGATTACAGTCCAATTGTTTTACTGGAATCATAATTAAACCCAGTTGGTTTTCCTTAAGCATACCAACCAAAACCTTTTCGTAAGCCACTTCTAGTCTTATACATAATCTAATTTAGGGTTTGGATGAGCCTATCCCCAAGTTTTAATCTCAATTGAAATTTGTTACAACTGAAAATTTAAGTATTGGATGAAACACAAAAGAAAAGCTCCTTGGAGGCCAAATAAAAACTTGATGTAGCTCTAGCTGAGGAGATGTGGATGTTTTGCAATTAATGTGTCCTTCTCTCTTTTGAAAATCACTTGAAGACTCAAGAAGCAGGTGATTGGAAATTTAATCTCTTCTTGAAAGCGCACTAAATGCTTAAAGTGGTTTTTGCTTGATGTCTAGCCTCTCTTTTTTGCTTGTGTTCTCTCATATTCTTCTACTTCATAAAAGCCTTTTGTGCCCATTTATCCTTGTTAGAATGTCCAAAAAGAAGTTTCTAGCCATTGGAAATCGTGAACCAGTCGTTGGAGGGCTTCTATGCAAAACCGCAACACCTAAAAGACTAGCCGTCTGAACTATCAGATGTAGTAGAGTTGACTTGAACTAGGTCAGGAGTCGACTCGAAGACTGGTCTTTGAAGATCAGCTCTCTATCTTCCTGAGAGAGTCGACTCAAGTACTTGTTAAAGTCGACTTGCGGCCTGTACCATCTGATATTTGCATGCCAGAGTTGACTCTTCAAGGCTTGGAGTCACTCTTGACCTTCATTTGAATTTTCATGGTTTGGCCTCCTTCACCCTTGCTTCTTTGGACTTTTAAGATGGGAACCAAAGGATTCTTTGAAATATTGCTTTAGCTTCCAAAAACCTTTTTAACAAGAGCTTAAATAATATGTTAGTAACTAAATATATGCTCAAGTGTTTTGTTCTCATCAAAATCAATTATAGGGCCAACATATAGAAACTAATATTTTTCTCAAATTCAATCACTATAATGGTAACTGATTGGATGAATATAGCTTGGCTTCCTTTTTCTTTTAAATATAGATCTAGTGGAGTAATTTGCCAGATCCCCCTAAGTTATTTTCATGACAAAGTGCAGAATAAAAGGTCCTGTGCAATCTTTTTCATGTAAAAGGACATGGCAAAGAAATAAAAAAAGTCAGAATATGAGGTAACCTGGCTCTCCATCAATCAACTGTTTGGAACTGTGGAGTTTGTATAACTTGAGAAATAAGAGGGGAAGTGGAACACAAACTGATGAACAGTTGGTGACCAGATAGACAATTTTAGAATTTTGTCTCCCACCCAGTGTCAGGTCAGAAAATAATGGTCACGAGAGGGGTGATGTTAGAATAATGGTCACCAGAGGGTGATGTTAGAATTTTATCTCCCCAGCAAGGATGAAATCCAGACTATAGAATAACAGTGACCAGAGGGGCAACTCTAGAAATTTATATCTTGGTGAGTGTGGATTTAGATAATGGGACTTGAGAATAATTTCCATGATAATCAATGTACCTGGTATGTTAGCTAAGTAGGTGAGCGATTGAATAACTCACATTCGACTTGGGGATTGTTTTAGATTTTTCTGAGTCTCTTCTTGGATGCTTGAGCTACAGTTAGTTGATATATGCCACAGGTTGAAATTAGTGCCTGTTATTGCAGAATCTAGCTAACGCCGGAACGAGCTGGAGTGGAGGAAGGCGAGATCGTCGTCGATAATCTGCAAAACAAAATCCCATCCGGAGTCGGTGGTGGTGGCTCCAGCAGGACCCTCCGACGATCAAGTCAGCTCTTCTGGCCAATAGAAATGGAGTGCTTGGGAAAGAGTTCGGCAGAGTTTCGAGAATGAGAAGAGAGCTTAGAGAAAATATATCTGAAGGATCTTTTTTTATAGGCAAAGCTTATAGCGGGTTGATAGTGATAGCTATAGCTGCTTGGTAGCGGGCCGCTTAAGGTCTGATGGAGTCTGTCACGGAGGGGGGTGTCGTCTGTAGCGCCGCCTACAGCAAATTGATAATGACAGTTATCGCCGCTTGGTAGCGGGTCGCTATCGCCTGCAGCGGACTGATAGTGACAGCCGCAGCCGATACTGAGCCGCTCGGGGCTGCATGGAGGGGTGAAGAGCTTTGACGTATATTCATTTTGGAGGAGTTCGGACTCTCAAAGGGAATACGACTAGAGAGGATCATCCGAGAGGAACGCTAGCTGAAGAAGTCTGAAAGGAGTTCGTTTCCTGTAGAAGTCCGACTGAAGGAGGGATCCGAAAGGAGTTCGGCTTCCGTAGGAGTCCGACTGAAGGAAAGATCCGGGAGGAGTTCGATCCGACTGAAGGAGGGATCCGGAAGGAGTTCGACTCCCGTAGGAGTCCGACTGAAGGAGGGATCCGGAAGCAGTTCGGCTCGTAGGAATCCGACTGAAGGGAAGATCCGGAAGGAGTTCGGCTAGGGCTCGACCGCTGAGGAGTTCGGCTAAGGTCTGACCGCTGGAGGAAGAATTTTCGATTGAAGCTCTTCCGTGATTACTGGTTGCATTAGGCTAAGCATCAGACTGAACTTCGGTGAGAGCGGGATTAATCCCCAACAATAGTTCTTCCACTCGAGTTCGAAATTCGAAGAAAGGGAGTACAAAAAAAGTGACTATCGAAGTCCTTTTCCGGACTCTGCATCCGTTGAGGTTAAAGCTCGGGGGAGATCTTGTCTCCAGCTGAGGTTGAAGGAGATCTTATCTCCTGTTGACGTAAAAGCTGGGGGGAGATCTTATCTTCAGTCGAGAATTGAAGTTGAGGCTCGGGGAGATCTTATCTCCTGTTGATGCAGACTTTGAAGCTCGGAGATTTTCTCCAGTCGAGATTGAAGTTGAGGCTCGGGGGAGATTTTGTCTCCAACCGAGGTTGAAGAAGATCTTATCTCTTGTTGTCGTAGGCTTTGAAGCTCGGGAGAGATCTTATCTCCAGTCGAGGTTAAAGGAGATCTTATCTCCTATTGAGGTAGAAGCTCGGGGGAGATCTTATCTCCAATCGAAGTTGAAGAAGATCTTATCTCCTGCTAGCGCAGACTTTGAAGCTCGAGAAAAATCTTATCTCCAGTCGAGGTTGAAGGAGATCTTATCTCCTATTGAGATAGAAGCTTCAGAGAGATCTTTATCTCTAACCGAGGTTGAAGGAGATCTTATCTTCTGTTGACGCATCTTATCTCCACGTAGACTTTGAAGCTCGGGGGAGATCTTATCTCCAGCCGAGGTTAAAGGAGATCTTATCTCCAAGTGAGATTGAAGGAGATCTTATCTCCTGTTGACGCAGATTTTGAAGCTCGGGGGAGATCTTATCTCCAACCGAGGTTGAAGTTGAAGTTAAGGCTCGGGAAAGATCTTATCTTCTGTTGAGGTAGAAGCTCGGAGAAGATCTTATCTCTAGCCGAGGTTGAATGAGATCTTATCTCCTGCTGGCATAGACTTTGAAGCTCGGGGGAGATCTTATCTCCAGCCGAGGTTCAAGGAGATCTTATCTCCTACTGGTGCAGACTTTAAAGCTCGGAAAGATCTCCTATTGGCACAGACTTTGAAGCTCGAGGGAGATCTTATCTCCAGCCAAGGTGGAAGAAGATCTTGTCTCCTATTGAGGTAGAAGCTCAGAGGAGATCTTATCTCCAGTCGAGGTTGAAGGAGATCTTATCTCCTGCTGGCGCAGACTTTGAAGTTCGGGGGAGATCTTATCTCCAAACGAGGTTGAAGGAGATCTTATCTCCTGTTGACGCAGATTTTGAAGCTCGGAGGAGATCTTATCTCTAGCCGAGGTTGAATTTTGAAGCTCGGGAGAGATCTTATCTCCTGTTGAAGTAGATTTTGAAGCTCGGAGGAGATCTTATCTCCAGTCGAGGTTGAAGAAAATCTTATCTCCTGTTGACGTAGACTTTGAAGCTCGAGAGAGATTTTATCTTCAGCCGAGGTTAAAGGAGATCTTATCTCCTATTGAGGTTGACTTTGAAGCTCGGGGGAGATCTTATCTCCAGCCGAGGTTGAAGAACTTCGACTTGCTCATATCGGGACGAGGTTCTCCTATTCCTAACATGATCACTATTGATTGCTTCTTCTCCGTCATCACATAGTTTTTGCACCAAGAAACAATAATATTGAAATAGAGTTTTATTGAAGGAAAGTTACTGGTAGTACACCCTCAGATTTTCTAAGTTCCAAGGTTGTAGGAGCGTTGTTCCTCCAAGCTCCTTCAGACGATAAGTTTCGGATCGGACGACCTCTACTTCATACGGATCTTCCCAATTTGTGGCAAGTTTTTCCTGACTCTAAGGCTAAGAGATGGCGGCTCGTCGAAGTATTAAGTCCCCCAGAAATAGGATTGATGATGCCGAGAGGCGGCCGATCTTGTTGTTCCTTATTGGTAGTTCTGGCTACGGTAGCGTCCTTGGCCGATCTTCTCTTGCTTCAGGCTGACATCTGAAGAATCGACCTAGTCGGCCTCTTTTGATGAGCTCCTCGATTTCGTCTCGGAGCTAAAAGCATTCTTCAATATCGTGGCCGTGGTCATGATGGTAGAGGCAGTACTTGCTTCGATCGCGCTTGTTCGGAGGAGACCGTAATTCTTCTGATTTTGGTAGCTGATTCTTAATTTTCATCAGAACTTGAGTTTTAGGAACATTAAGCGGGGCATAGTTGTGGAACTTTTCGGAGGAAGGACTTCTTCGCACCTTTCTATCGGAGCTTCTTTGATGACGAACTAGAGGAAAAGTTCGGGCTCACTTGCGCTCGAAGGAAGTTCGTGAGCACGGTCGAACTTCAGTCGGCCCTACACTAGCCGTGGGTTTACTAGACTCGTCCGTCTGCCGCTTTTTTACGGCTTCTTCATCCTTCAACTTGAAAGCTTCTTCCGCACGGGCATCTCTCGATCCAGGCTAGCAGATCGGCAAAGTCTCTGGGATACTTCTTCTCCAGGGAGAACAACAAATCGTTCTTCTGAAGGCCACCTTTGAGTACGGCCATCATAACTGACTGGTCTAGGTTTCGGACCTCCAACGCAGCAGCATTAAATCGGATGACATAAGTCCGGATGGATTCCTTCTTTTTCTGCTTGATGTTCATCAGAAAATCTGAATCTCGGCGTGGACGTTGGTTGCTGACGAAGTGAGCCGCAAACTAATGGCTCATCTAGTCAAAGAAGAAGATCGTACCCGACTTCAACGTCGAGTACCAGTTTCTTGCTGCTCCCTTTAAGGTAGATAGGAAAGCTCGGTATAATATGGCGTCTGGTGCACCATGGAGCAGCATCGTGATCCGGAAGATTTTCAGGTGATCGATCGGATCAGAGATTCCGTCGTAGCTTTCAAGTTGGGGAAGCTTGAAGTTCGACAGAACGGGCTCTTGCATAATTCGGAAAGAGAAAGGGGGATCGGTGTAGACGTCATAGGGAGCTGGGACGATGTGGCAGAGTTCTTCGATCCACCGGTCCATCTCCCGCAGTTTGTGATCGAGGATGTTGTCTCGGTCGCAGAACTTGGATGGCTTCCGACCGTAGATGGGGAAGATCCCTTTCGGAGGAGAATTATGATCCAAGCAAGGATCCTCTACTCTCTATTTCTCCTTCTCAGGGGCGACGGGTATGCTAGCCCAAGTGCCCCTCAGGATCGGTTCCTGACATCCTGATGGCGGATTTTCTGATGGAATCGCCGTCGGAGGCTGCCGCATGGCCTGCACCATTTCAGTGAGATCCTGAGCTCGCTGCATCAGCAAGTTAAACTGCTCCAGATCTACCATGGTCGCCGGTGGAGGTGGTGGTTGAAGCGCCGGTGGAGCAGGAACAGATGGATCCGGCTCAGACTTGGCAGTGGAAGCGGTAGATCTTCGAGTAGTCGCCTTCTTTGAAGGCATATCTTGGGATCGAGGAAGAGGATGGAGGTGAACCTTGAAGGAGAAGGTCGGCAGGTCGACTGAGCACTCCTTTAAGAACAAGGGTACCTCAGGAATAGAGGTCCCTTCCTCTAGCGCCAATTCTGTTGATGCAGAATCTGGTTGACGCCGGGATGAGCTAAAGTGGAGGATGAGGTCGCCGTCGGTGACCTACAAAATAAAGTTCCATCCGGAGTCGGTGGTGGTGGCTCCGGCAGGACTCTTCGATGATCAAGTCAGTTCTTCTGGCCAACAGAAATGGAGTGCTCAGGAAAGAGTTCGGTAGAGTTTCGGGAAGGAGAAGAGAGTTTAGAGAAAACATATTTGGAGGATCTCTTTTTATAGGCAGAGCTTGTGGCGGATTGATAGTAACAGCTGCAGCTGCCTGGTAGCGGGCCGCTCGAGGCTTGGTGGAGTCTATCACGGAGGGGGGCGCTGCCTATAGCACCGTATGCAGCAGATTGATGGTAACAGCCATCGTCGCCTGGTAGCTGGTTGCTGTCGCCTACAGCGGACTGATAGTGACAGCCGCAGCCGATACTGAGCCGCTCGGAGCCGCATGGAGGGGTGAAGAGCTTTGACGTATATCCATTCTGGAAGAGTTCGGACTCCCAAAGGGAATACGGCTAGAAAGGATCATCCGGGAGGAACGCTAGTTGAAGAAGTTCGGAAGGAGTTCGGCTTCTGTAGAAGTCCGACTGAAGTGAAGATCCAGGAGGAGTTCGGTCCGACTGAAGGAGAGATCCGGAAGGAGTTCGGCTCCCGTAGGAGTTCAACTGAAGGGAAGATCCGGGAGGAGTTCGGCTGGGGCTCGGCCGAAGGAGTTCGGTTAAGGTTCGGCCGCTGAAGGGGTTCGGCTGGGGTTCGGCCGCTGAAGGAAGAATTTTCGATTGAAGTTCTTCCATGATTACTGGTTGCATTAGGCTAAGCATCAGACTGGACTTCGGTGGGAGCAGGATTTATCTCCAATTAGTGTCTAAAGAGGTAGAAGAAAAAAGTTGGATTTAGCTGACAAATTGCTGAAATTTTAAATTTTGGTATCGATAGCCTGTCTTTGTTTAGCTGACAAATTGCTGCTTCTGCCTCTTCACATCAATGCATCCCACCCATATGGGAGAAATCATGGGCCCTAAGAATTTTTCAGAACTGGTATTAGAATTCAGTGTCGTATGTGCAGGTACTCCTACTCATACAGACTTGGTTTCTTTTTCTGACTTTTCCTGCTTAAGTCAGTTCCTTGTGAAATGGCATTTGGATCGTCTTTTCCGTCCATGGCTGATTATGCTTATAAATGCATCCATTGTGCGTGTCTATCTATCCACTTTTTTCTTCTTAAAATGTTCTAATTCTTGGATTTGTTGTCTGCCGTTTCCTGATGTATGTCTAGCAATTAACCATTGCGTTTTCAACTCAAGAAAGAAGAGTGGCTTTTATTTTGGGCCTTGTAACATGCTTGTTTGAGTTGTGAGCTTTTTGCTTTTGCAGGTCACCAAATCTCCAAACCCTTTCAATAAGGAGTTCTCAGAGTGTAACCGACAGATCGATGCTTAAGGTTGCATCTTGCTGTCCTATGCTTAGGGAATTAGACATAAGCAATTGTTATGAGATTTCCTACAGGTCACTTGAGGTGATTGGGCAAAAATGTCCAAACCTGACCATTCTCAAACGGAACCTGTTGAATTGGCTCGACCCTTCACAACATGCTGGGATAGTTCCAGATGAGTACCTAAGAGCCTGCCCCCAGGATGGAGACCAGGAGGCTGCAGCAATTGCGAGATTCATGCCAAAATTGAAGCATCTTGAACTCCGTTTTTCTAAATTAACCGTCAGCGGCCTTGTTTCAATTTCAGAGGGATGTGGAGATTTGGAGGAGTTGGACCTTTTTGGATGTGCAAACTTGACGAGCAGGGGAATAGAGCAAGCTTCCACCAATCTAAAGAATCTGAAGACGCTCATCAAGCCCAACTTTTATATTCCAAGGTCTGTGTTCCATACGGAAAGATATGGGCACTGGAGATTGTATGATGAAAGGTTCCAGACAAATGTTTTTCAGATCTGATTTTCCCTTATCTTCATGTCAGTGGCATATTTCTTACGATTGTTCTTTGTATAAGAGATTGCTGAGTCTAAAATAAGGACTACCGTTGTAGCGTTTGTTGTAATTATGAATGTTGAAGTTTGGTTTCTAATGTATTTGAACTGTGGGAGCTTTCTTCCAGGCTGGTAGTGGTTCATCTAATACTATGTTGCTACTCAGGCTAGTACCTTGGCTTTTCCATTACCAATTTAACCATTGATTTCGATGAAATGAGCGAGAGTATGCTGAATAGTTTCGTTTCTGTCCATTTCTTTTATTAATGCATGTGAATTTAGCTGCAATCTTACTAAAGCGTCACACTGTCGTAGCAATTCGTTTCAGTTTCTCACAAACTGTGCCTATGGGTGCTTGCTGGGTGGAGCAGAAGTGCGAATGCTTGGCCACAACAGCAGTGCTTCCCAAAATCCTGCGGCATGCTTGTGCCTCTGAGGTCTTGCTAACAAGATGGCAATCTACCTGTTCACCGAATTAGCGTGTCATCCTGATGGT
>QRFJ01001274.1:120000-174883 GCA_006176705.1 Cocos nucifera
ACATTGTGATCAAAGCTTGCAAACTAGAATTTTCTGTTGGCTTTGAGAGATGTAAGAAGATGGTCGAGACTCATCTTCCACCAGGCGATTTAGTCCACATCGAGTCCCTATGGGTGGATTCTCCTGATAACAATTTAAGGGTGGTAATATGCAATTATCTTAATAAATTTGCAAATTCATCAATCATGCCCGTGATAACGAACATAGGTGAATCCATCTCGCAGACAGGAGAGGTTGGTGCTGGGGAGAGCCATTCTCGAGCTGATCGTTGAAGGAATTATTTGAGATTGTATCTCCTTTTCATTTTCTTGTAAGTCAGTTTAGGCATTAAAGAATATTGTAAATAAAGTTTATTTCTCTCTAAAGTGGCTGGTTCTTTTTTTCTTTTTTTATATCCTTAATTATTGTTTCGAGCCAAGGTGCGCTTTGTCATTTTTGAAGTGCTTGTAGTTGAGCTTGCAGGGACTTGAAAGGAGTAGGATAGAAACCATCCAACGCATGGCGAATGTTGCCGTACATCTCCGCACGTCCCTTTCGGAGTGGGGCAGAGTATAATTGTGGCTGCCTGCTTCAATTTCCATATCAACAGCAGAGTTTATATCCAAGTGATGCTTGCCATGCATCCGGGTTGCATTGATTTACGCTTTTTGCATTTAATGCTCTGAAGGGATGGAGAATTTGAAAATCTCTCTGATTTAACATGTATATATAAATCTCGGATAGGATAAGAGTTTTGCCTTCTCATTTTCTACTGTAGATTTTTTCTCTAGGCTATCTTCTTCCATCTTCTCATTTTTTTCTTTCTTTATTGGAGAGATGGCTTTAACTAGGGACACAGGGTTTGCGCCTATGACCTTTCGATCTGAGGTGATGGAGAGGGATCTAGTGTTGATCCACAGCTAGTTTCACATTCTTCTTGAGTTTCAATTGAAGGTTTTAAAGGCTGAAGGGCATGCCTGTAAGCCTCCTTCGGGTCGGATTAGCGTGTACAAGGAGTGTTTTCAAGCCATGCTAGGGTTTTCTCTTCATCCCTTCTTTGTCACCCTCTTTCATTTTTTGGAAATATCGTTCTATTCGATAGTGCTGAACTCATGGCGATATATCTGTGGCTTTATCATGGCATGCATTTTGGTAGGGATTGAGCCTAGCTTTGCACTTTTCTATTATTATTATACTTTAAAGAAACATCCTGGCTTCCATAGATGGTGGTATGTGACGCCTAGGAGCAGGAAGAATGTCCCTCGATTGGAAGGAGCACTTCTTGTTTGTGTCCCACTCTTTAGGCAAAGAGTGGGATTTCATGGATTGGGGAGAGCCACAGGAGGCTGTACTAAGAGACCCGCCACTCAATCAGCATCTAGTGCAAGACTTGAAGACTTTGCATGGTTTTGAAGTTCCAAAGCTGAAAGAGCTTCTTTCTGAGCAGAGCTTGTTTAATGTAGGCATTAGCCCGACCAGTCCCGAAGGTATATATCCACTCTTTACTCTTATAATCTCACTTTTCTAGACTCTAGAATCGGATGTCAATGGGTAAACGTATCTAGTTGTAGGGGTAGATCCAAATTTGCCATAATTATCTGGTCTGAAGACCTTCCAAAAGAGGAGGATGGAGAAAGCAGGTGGTAAATCTATGCATGCTCGGGTCGGCCTTCTTCATGTGCCTCCAATTTTCAGGTCGAAAGATCCCGAACCTCCAGCTACTGAGGGCTTTGAGATTGTATAAATCTCGCATGGTTCAGACCTTCCGATTCCTGAGGAAGGTCAGAGGAGTCCTATCGAATGCTTGCTCAGCGAGGCTATTTTGAGCTTGCCAGTTACCAACATTTCCAACCTTTTTCTTGAGGAAGAACCAGTTGAGGTTGCGAGGATCCCCAATGCTCCAACAGCCGAAGCGTAGCCTACTACGACTGTAGGACCTTCTAAGACCGCACCGACTGGAGTGGGACTACATGATTCCATTCTAAAGGATTATGGCCTGGCATGCGAGGTGTTCTCTAGCATCCTCTACCCGACTGACGCCACAAAGTTATTGACTGATAAGTATCATAAATTTATTAATAAAAATATTAATTTATTAATTAATTTATATTTATTTTTAAAAATTAATATTTTATTAATCTAATATAAAAATAAGTTTACCAATAAAAAGAGCTTATTTTTTTATCACAACGAAATAAATTTAAAGCAAATCAAAGTTAAAATGGATCCAATATGAATTTTTAAAAAAATAATTAAAAAAATAAAATTAAAAAAATAAAATCAATTCAGCCAGCGTGCTTAGTCCAGCCATAGAAGCCAGCGTCTCCTAGCTCAGCCGACGTGCCAGCAAGCTAGCCCAGTTAAAGAAGCCAGCCCGCCAAGCCCAAAGCCCACATGCATAGCCAGCCCACCAGCCCAATTCCCCTCGAGTGCTAACGTTACCATGACGTCAGCAGACTACGCGGTCTATGGTAGACCATGTACCAGCTCAATAGAAGGCAATGAATCATATGATGCCACATGGTGGATCAAGACCCTTAAAGGGTTTATAGAAAATTCAACGTGGCATACAGGGGCAGTTTCATAATTTTATAGGCCAAGGCGCGTGGTGCTTGATTACGGTCTGCGGCATACCTAGTCCATGCGGTCAATGGGAATAGTAAGTGCATGATCGGATGGTCTAGGATGCTACCGATCAAGATCAGATGGCCATGGCTTTTTTCAAATTTGATTTGGTTTCCAGCTCTCTCCCAGCGATGATCGAACGGTCGCGCGCATTCTAGGCGATGATCCAACGGTGGAAAAAGCTCCCAACTCTGATCCAAGCACCTAGCATTGACCCAACATCCTGATTCTCATCATCAAACGTGAGCTAATAGTCAAAATTAATTCCAACTTGATCTGGGCTATTACAAACCCATTTTTGGCAATTTTTTGAACCATTTGATCAAGATCTGTCGGCCAGAACTTATGAGACTCACCAAAATTCATCCAGACCAAGTTTTAAACCAATTTTTACTCAATTTTCTTCATAAATAAGGATCTATATGAAACTTTAGTCCTACATTGCCCAGCAGCAAAGGCTCCAATCCTCCAGCAACTATAAAAAGATCCCAAGACCTTAGAGTTGAGATATCTGATTCAAGAGAAGCCACGGCAAAGGATGAAAGTCAGGCTTTGGCTAAAAGTTGCTTCGAGGCAGACGATGCTGAGAGGAAGATCCTAACTTCTACGCCATCTCCATGCTGTTGCTATGAGATTAAGAGTTTTTTATTTTTATTTCTTCTCTTTTTTTTAATTATTATATTTGAATTCTGAGTTTTAATATAAAATTTAATTTATTGCTCTTTTAATTTTTGTTCTTTAATTTCTTGCTCTTTAAATTCTGTTGATTTATTTTAATTGCTCTTTAATTTAATTGCAAGTAGATGCTAAGATTTAAATAGTAGATCTTAGTACAAAGTTTAATTCTTTCATATAATTTAATTTCTGCAACTTTATTTTTTGACTTAAATTTTAATTCCAAACTCCTTTTCTTTTCTTTTCATAGAAAAAAAATTAAAGATTTTAAAATAAAATAACTACCTTTCTATGGATTCGACCCGACTTGCTACTATCTACATACTTTAAATTATTTTAAAAAAAGTTAGAATTAAACTGATAATTATAGTATTTCAATGATGATATCGTGATCTATCAAATTTTTGACATTATTATCGGAGAGACATAAAAAAATTAAAATTTTTTCATTTTCTTTATATTACTATTTTTTAATTTTTTTTTATTTATTTTCTAAATTTAAAAAAGAAGAAGAAAAAAGAACAAAAAGATTAGGACAAGGAGGAAACTTCCAATCTTATTTGGTGAGATCAATCCTAAACCCTAAAATTTTATTATTATTATTATTTATTTTATTTTTAAATTAATTAAAAATTATTCACTTAAACCTATTAAAAATCTCATGATAAGAGTATAAACCCTAATTGCTTAAGGCATCCATCATATTAGTTTTATTTTCATTTTTTTTGATGATTGCTAGAGGCAAGGTAAGCTTCTCAAAATTCAATTAATTGCATGCATCTAGTTTAAATTGCATAGAACCCCTTGCTTGAAAAAAAATTTTTGTGCATATTCATATTAAATCAAATTAAGGGCACAACCTAATTAAACAAGATAAGGTGAGAATTTGATCGTCCTTCCTTGGCCCACAAACAACCAACCAGCATCCATCATTGACCTAAGCCTCTAAATTAAAATCAATTAGATATCGGCCCTAGGAACTCGAGCTCAATAGGATAAGAAATCCTAAGAGTTGGACTGGATTAGGGTTAGTTAATTTAACTGATGTTTAAAAAAGTGGTTCAAGAATGATTGGGCTCGAAGGAAGATGGTTTATAATTGATTCCGTTAGCTTATCTGATCAAGCATAATTGATGTCTAAGAAAAGCAATAGAGGGATTCCCACTAATCTTATGCTTACCTGGCTAGTTGATTGGCTGATTTTCTACTTGGAGGGCTTAAAGATGATCTTGGCAGTTAGAAGCTGTCTAAATCTAGGATAATTCTTAGTCAGGATTGCTTGCCTAACTTATTTGCTAATTAACATTAAATATAAATATAATTAATTCTTCTCTATCGTCTCTAGATTCAGGACTCCTTAAGACTCTTTCTTAGAACTCTCTTCTTTCTCTTATCTTTTCTTCTCTCTAAAAAATTATAAAAAAATTTATAAAAAAATTGAATCACATATTAGGGTTGCACTAATACATGCACGGTAGGAGATCACTATTACTTGACCTAGTTAAACCAAATCCCAAAATTGAACAACTGATTTATATAAAACCTGAAAATCAAATGGCTAGAAATAATGGAGAACCACCTAGGTAGATGAAGGAACACTTTATTCCTTCTACCTATAATCCATCGACTTGTATCCAATTACCAGATATCCCTACTAGCCATTATGAAATCAAGTCGACCATAATTCAGATGCTCTCATGTTTCTATGAAAACACCAATGAAGATTCTTACAAGCATCTAGATAAATTCTTAAAAATCTGCTCTATAATAAAAATTCAGAATTTTTCTGATGACGCCCTTAGACTGACCTTATTCCTTTTCTTGTTAAAAGAGAAAGCCAAGTATTGGCTTGGCACAATAGAAAAATCAATTCAAACATGGGTAGAGATGCAACATGAATTCCTTAAAAAAATTTATCCCATAAGTCGAACCAACACTATGAGGCGAGCTATCATTGGATTTGCTCAGCTTCCAAGAGAACAAATTCATGAATCATGGAAAAGACTAAAGAAACTTCTTAAAAAATGCTCAAACCATAGTCTATCTAAGTGGCAAATCATCCAAGCTTTCTATGAAGATTTAGGAGAGCAATACAGATAAATGGTAAATGCATCCTGTGGAGGTGCATTTATGAGCAAAAGTGAGCATGAAGCTTATACCTTGTTTGAAATTTTAAGTAAAAATTTGATTAATCATGATTCATTATCCTCTTATGAAAGATCAATTTTTCATCAAAAATGGATAGGAATGTATGAAATCAAAAATCTAGAACCAAGCTTTAAGGCTGATATAAACCTAGTAAATAAAGCCGACCTTCTTGCCTAAAAATTAGATCAATTCCTAAACCTAGATCAATAATCTCCTGTACAATACACACCATCTTTTAATTATCAAAAGATTTATTCTATTTATGCTATCCCAACCCATCATATGAGTGAATGTCGTACGACTATACAATTTTCATCCTTCATCCAAGAACAAGTTCAAGTTACTCAAGGTTACTTCAAACTGGTCAATGACCTATTTTCAAATACATATAATCCAGGCTAGAGAAACCATCCTAATTTTTCTTGAAAACCATAATAGACTCAGGCTCAAACCCAAACTCCATCAGTTCAAAATTATCAGAATAGACCCCAATGCCAGAACTATGCCTATAACAGAGGTCAATCTAGTCAGCCTTTTTAGCCACCATATTATAATCAGCCCTCATACCTACCTTCTCAATAAATCTATCTAGCCAACGATCGACTTAACCAACTGCAATAATTAATCCTATCTCAATAATAATCAATTCTAAATCAACAACAACCATCGCCAGGCTAGAAGCTCAAATAGGATAATTAGCTGAGTCTAGTATGAGGAGAGAACTAGGTCAGTTACCAAGTCAATCGATTACTAATCCTAAAAATAACCCACCCAATGTCCACCAACCACCTGGATTCAATCATCAACCCATCATTTCACCTAAGAATCCTTAATTAGAGAATGCAAAAGCAATTTTTGAACTTCAAAGTGGTAGAATTCTTAAGGACCCATACTAGGACCAGGTGATAGAGGCTAGTACTGATGCTAGTCAAGAAAAAAATTTAGAAGAAGATGTTAATACTGAAGCTAACCACATAGAAGAACTTGAGCCCAGAACTAGTACTGATACTGATTCTAATGAGATACATAAAGAAAAGAGAAGAATAGATGAGTTATCTGAGATAAATAAATCCAAAGCTCCATTTCCTCAAGCCTTAGAAGCAGGCTCTTCCCATAAAAAGCAAGAAATACGTAATGAGGAGTTAATGAAACTATTTAAATAAGTGCATATTAATTTACCCCTCCTCAATGCAATTTAGCATATCCTGGCCTATGCTAAATTTCTCAAAGAACTTTATATTTAAAAGCATGGCCCACGAACTAAAAGAATTATGCTATCTAAGGATGTAAGTGCAGTCCTATTAGACCCATTGCCTTAGAAAATAAAAGATCCTGATGCTCCATTAAATTCATGTGTTATAGGAGGCATAACCTTTAACCGAGCATTATTAGACTTAAGAGCTAGTGTGAACCTACTTCCAATCTTAGTTTATGAAAAAATTGGGATAGAAGAACTTAAACCGACATCGGTTATTTTGTAATTAACCAATAGATCTGTAAAAACACTACATAGTCTAATTGAGGATGTTTTAGTTAGAGAAAATAAATGTTATTTTTCAGTAGACTTTCTCATACTTGATATTATTTTTCAGTAGACTTTCTCATACTTGATATGGACCCATCCCAAGAGCTGAACCAAAATTCTATAATTCTAGGTCGTCCATTCCTAGCTACTGCCAATGCCAATATCAAATGTAAGACAGGAGCCATGGATATTTCTTTTGGGAATCAAAAAATAAGAAAAAATATTTTTAATGCCTCTAAGCACACTCAAGAGGAAGAAGACTGCTTTATAATTGATCGGATGGATGAGATAGTTGAATCTAATTTCTTCTTAGATTTACTCAAGAATGATCTTCTGAATAAGCTTGTCAAAGAAATCCCAGATCAGGAGGTAAATGTCCTGCTTGATTCACCTCACCCATCACATACATTACCTTGGTCAATGAAAATTGAGCTCTTATCTGAGCAAAAAATTGAATCATTACATCTTTCAATTTAGGCCTCACCATAGCTTGAACTAAAATCTTTGCCTGAATCACTTAAGTATGTATTTCTAGGATCAGAGAAAACCTTACTAGTGATCATTGCTTCTGACCTAACTCTTGAACAAGAAGACCAAGTAGTTGATATTTTGAAAATATATAAGGAGGCCATAGGTTGAACCATCGCTAAGTTAAAATACATTAGTCCATCAATATGTATGCACCACATTTATACTAAAGATAATGCCAAACCAACTCGAGAAATACAAAGATAACTCAACCCTAATATGCAAGAAGTAGTCAAGAAAGAGATAATTAAATGGTTAGATGCTGATATTATTTATCCTATTTCTGACAGCCACTGGATGAGTCTAACACAAGTTGTTTCAAAAAAATCTAAACTCATGATTGTCCGCACTTACCATAGGGACCTAGTACCAACATGACCTTCCACTGGGTGGCATATCTGTATAGATTATAGAAAACTCAATACAGCCATCTAAAAAGACCACTTTTCATTATCCTTTATTGACCAAATCCTGGAGAGACTAACTAGCCAATAATATTTTTGTTTTCTAGATAGATACTCAGGATATAACCAGATAGCAATCTACCTAGGGGATCAGGAAAAGACCATCTTTACATGTCCCTATAAAATTTTTGCTTTCCATAGAATGCCTTTTGGATTATGTAATGCACCTGCAACCTTTCAAAGATGCATGATGTCAATATTTTTGGACATGATAGAAGATTTTTTAAAAATATGTATGGATGATTTTTCATTCTTTAGAAAATCTTTTGAGTGTTGCCTCAACAATTTGAAGAAAATATTACAATAATGTATTGAAGCTAATTTAGTTTTAAGCTGAAAAAAGAGCCACTTCATGGTTCAAGAAGAAATTGTGTTAGGACATATGGTGTTTAAGAGAGGGATAGAGGTTGATAAAGCAAAAGTTGACTTAATTTCTAAACTATCTCTACCCACTTCTGTCAAACAAATTTGATCCTTTCTTGGTCATGTAGGATTTTATCATCGCTTCATTAAAGACTTTTCTAAGATTTCTCGATCTCTATGTAATCCATAAGCTAAGGATGTTCCTTTTAACTTTGATGAAGATTGTCTTAAAGCTTATGAATTTTTGAGAGAAGTTATGACCAAAGCCCTGATCATTCAACCTCCAAACTGGTCATTACCTTTTGAAATCATGTGTGATGCTTCAGACTTTGTCATAGGAGCTGTCTTGGGCTAAAGGGTAAATAAATATCCCATAGTGGTCTATTATACTAGTAGAACACTGAATGAAGCTCAAATAAATTATACCATAACTGAAAAAAAGTTACTAGCTGTAGTGTTTGCCCTAGAAAAATTTAGATCATACCTGTTAGGATTAAAAATTATGATTTATTTAGATCATTCAGCTTTGAGATATCTGCTCTCAAATAAAGATACTAAACCATGATTGATTAGATAGATTTTATTGTTACAAGAATTTGATGTAGAAATTCAAGATAAGAAGGGATCTAAAAATATTATAGCATACCATCTATCTAGGATTCTAGTTAAAGATACTGAACCTGCATCAATCAGAGAATCTTTTTTAGATAAGCAATTATTAGCAATTTCACATGCAAAGGCCCCTTGATTTGCAAATATTGTAAATTACTTAGTTGTAGGATAAATTTCTGACGGCTGGTCTAAGAATGAAAAGGATCAATTCTTTGCTCAAATTAAATATTATTTTTAGGAAGATCCCAAGCTTTTTAGAATTTATGCTGATTAAATCATACGTAGATGTGTATCTGAATCTAAACAGCTGAGTGTCTTATAATCTTGCTTGTGGAGGATATTTTTCTAGAAGAAAAACTACGACCAAAGTATTGCAAAGTGGATTTTACTAGCCTACATTATTTAAGAATGTCTATATTTTTAGTCAGGAATATCTTAGGTGTCAAGCCTTAGAAAATATTTCAAAGAAAGATATGATGCCTTTGAATACCATTTTGATAGTTGAAATTTTTGATGTTTAGAGAATTGATTTCATGGGATCTTTTCCACCCTCTAATGGTTGTGAATATATTTTGGTGGTTGTCGATTATGTTTCTAAATGGATTGAAGCAATGGCAACATGAACCAATGATCATAAAGTAGTCTTAAAATTTATTCAAAGAATATCTTTTCTAGATTCGAATTTTCACGTGCTATCATTAGTGACAGAGGTACCCACTTCACAAACTACTAGTTTTGAACACTATTATGAAAATATGGGGTGACATATAAGATAACTACACCATACCATCCATAAACAAGTGGTCAAGTAGAAGTATCCAATAGAGAGATTAAGAATATCTTATAAAAGACTATTAGGTTATATCAAAAAAATTAGTCAGATCGATTAAATGATGCATTATGGGCCTATAGGACAGCTTATAAAATTTCTATTGGAATGTCTCTCTATAGATTGATCTATGGAAAAGCATGTTACCTTCCAGTAGAACTTGAACATAAAGCATATTGGGCGATAAAATAATTAAATTTTGATCTGAATCAAGCTAGTTCTAATTGGATGTTATAATTGATCAAATTAGATGAATTAAGGCAAGAAGATTATGAAAATTCAAAAATCTACAAAGAAAAAATAAAAGCCTTTCATGATAAATACATTTTAAGAAAAACCTTTGAGCCAAATCAACAAGTCTGGTTGTTTAATTCAAGGCTCCAATTATTTTCTAAAAAATTAAAATATAGATGGAATGAACCTTATATAGTCAATTAAGTGTACCCATATGGTGTAATTAAACTTTATGATCCTAGATCTAAAAATTTCTTTAAGGTAAATGGTCAAAGACTTAAATCATATATTGAAGGGATATTATTAAACTAAACCATTGACCAAATAATATTAACAGATCCATAATGAATTGAGCTGCATTGTGTCTGGTAGAAGATAATAAACTTAGGCTTGTTGAAAGATAATCCAATATTTCTTGAATCTAATTTATTTTTAGTTTATTTTTTTTTAGGTTAAGTGGCTAGACTAGAGGAGAATCAAAGCTTCATGACTCATGCTGGACAAATAATAAAAATTTTTATTACACCCTTCCATTTTTCTTCTCTATTGAGGATAATATTGATTAAATTAGAGGATAGAAAAAATAAAATTAATATATATAATAAAAATAATAATAAATAATATATTTATAATTAAAAAAATCTTTGAAATTTGTAAAAAAAACTTTTGAATAAACCATGTTTCAGGAAAGAAAATCTTGAGCAAAATAGATTAAAAAAAAGTAATAAAGTTAGAAAGTATTTGTTAATGACTGTAGCAAGTTAAGAAATAGATTAGTTGATCAGACTTTTAGCAGCCTACTTAGGTCATTTAAAGGCTATCAGCACTTCAAATTGTACATGCACACTAACGAGATAAAATAAGTATTGATTATAAGGCCAACTAATAATTTAATTATTATTAAAAATTGATGATTAATATATATTCTAATTAAAAAAACTTGAATTTAAGGAAAAAACTATCTGCTTGAAATAAAAAGTATAAAATATAGAGTATATATGGATTGCCCTAAGCTTAGTAATTGGATCTCTACACCTAAGGCAATTATGAAGATTCATGTCAAATGGTGGAGGGAAGGCTAGGATGCTCGGCACATTAAAAAAAAAAGAGAGAAAGAAAGAAAAAGGCAATGTGAAAGCTATATTAATTCATGCACTTACCTTGGGATGTATAAAAAATTAACTAAAATAAGTGATAATAAAAAATATATTTATCCTTTAAATTAACATCCAATACTAAGTTAGACTTCACAAACACAAGTGCTGAAGATTTTTATATGAATTCTAAAAAAGTTTTTGATTAACCTAACCATGAAATTTGCTTCTGAAACTCAATACTTAGTGATACTGGCTAAACTTTTGATCTTCAATCCTAAAGCTACTTTTGTGAAGGAGAATCTTAATAAAATATGATAATTAATTAAGACTAATATTACATTGCTAAGGGACTAGTAATGAGTAAGTTGGATGGTGTGATAAGTATCATAAATTTATTAATAAAAATATTAATTTATTAATTAATTTATATTTATTTTTAAAAATTAATATTTTTATTAATTTAATATAAAAATAAATTTATTAATAAAAAGAGCTTATTTTTTTTATCATAATAAAATAAATTTGGAGCAAATCAGAGTTAAAATGGATCTAATATGAATTTTTAAAGAAATAAAAATAATAATAATAATAATAAAATAAAAAAATTAAATCAGCTCAGTCGGCTTAGCTGGCATGCTCAACCCAGCCATAAAAGCTAGCACGTCCTAGCTTAGGCAGCGCGCCAGCCCAACCAAAGAAGCCGGCCCACCAAGCCCAAAGTCCGCGCACACAGCCAACCCACCAGTCCAATTCCCCTCCAATGCTAGTGACTACCAAACTATGTGGTTTATGGTAGACGTGTGCTAGCTCAGCAGAAGGCAATGAATCACATGATGCCACATGGTGGACCAAGACCCTTAAAAAATTTATAGAAAATTCATCGCGGCATATAGGGGTAATTTCATAATTTCACAGGCCAAGATGTGCGATGATTGATCGCAGTCTATGGCATACCCAATCCATGTGGTCCATGGGAACAATAAGTGCATGATCGGACAGTCTAGGATGCTATCAGTCAAGATCGGATGGCCATGGCTTTTTCCAAGTTTGATTCGATTTCCAGCTCTCTCCCAGCGATGATCGGATGGCCACGTGCATTCCTGGTGATGATCCGATGGCGAAAAAAGCTCCTGACTCTCATTCAAGCACCCAGCATTGACCCAATGGCCCGATTCTCATCATCAAATGCGATCCAATGGCTAGAACTAATTTTGACTTGATCTGGACTATTAAACACTCATTTTTGGCGATATTTTGAACCATTTAATCAAGATCTGATGGTAAGAACTTATGAGACTCATCAGAATTCATCCAGACCAAGTTTTAAACCAATTTTTACTCGAATTTCTTCATAAATAAGAATCTATACGAAGCTTTAGTCCCACATTGCCTAGCAGCAAAGGCTCCAGCCCTCTAGCAGCTATAAAAAGATCCTAAGACCCCAGAGTCGAGACATCTGATTCAGGAGAAGCCATAGTAAAGAATGGAAGTTAGGCTTTGGCTGAAGGTTGTTTCAAGGTAGACAGTACCGAGAGAAAGAGCCAAACTTCTACGCCATCTCCATGCTGCTGCTAATCTGAGATTAAGAATTTTTATTTCTATTTCTTCTTTTTTTCTTTTCAATTATTATATTTAAATTTTGAGTTTTAATATAAAATTTAATTTGTTGCTCTTTTAATTTTTGTTCTTTAATTTCTTGCTCTTTAAATTCTACTGCTTTATTTTAATTACTCTTTAATTTAATTGCAAGTAGATGCTAAGATCTAAATAGTAGATCTTAGTACAAAGTTTAATTCTTTCGTATAATTTAATTTATATAACTTTATTTTTGACTTAAATTTTAATTCCAAACTCTTTTTCTTTTTTTTCATAAAAAAAAAATCAAAGATTTTAAAATAAAATCACTACCTTCCTGTGGATTCGATCCAACTTGCTACTATCTACATACTTTAAATTATTTTTAAAAAAATCAGTATTAAATTGATAATTATGATATTTCAACAACGTTATCGCGATCTATCATTGATCAAGCCTCTAAAGATAAGAAGGTGCAAAGCGGTGGATTGCTTTCTCCAATTAAGTTGAGGATGTGTATCCTCAAACTTCGATTAGTTCTTTTATTATAGAACATTTTCATCATGAATTTTGGTGAATATTTTGACAACTCACCCATTATTTAAATAAGTTCATAGAGCATACTTCCAAGCTATCTTCCAAGGCAACGAGGTATAGGACTGAAGCCGAAATACTTAAGGTCGCCAAGGATAGGATATCAAAAGAGGCTAGAGAAGCTTCCACCAGGGCCGAAGTCACTGAGAAGAGGGCCCAGGATACTGAGATGGCACTGATAAAGTCTATCAAGGAGAACTCCCATTTATTATATGTAAATGAGGCTCTGACCTTGGAGATGGAGGCGCTAAAAGTTTGGCTTGTCGAAATCGAGGTGTTTGAGGATGGGGCTCGAGCAGCATTAAAGGATGCAAAGGAGAGGATGACCATACTGTAGAATGACATGGAGGCACAGATTGAGGTTGTTGTTGAAAGGGCCATCGAGAAGTTTCGAGCATCGAAAGAATTTGAAGATAAGAAAGATAGATTTGCCGTCGATGCCTATGATGAAGGAAGATATTCTGTTCGAAGTGAGGTAGCTTCTCGTTATCCAAAATTGAATCTAAATTTTTTAGATGAGGACTTAAAGGTGACTAATACCAATGTGGTGGGGAATCCAATCTAAAGGATGTATCTTGACCCTGCTTTTACTTATGTATTTTCTTAGATTGTTAGAAACTCTTATAAAGAAAAACTTATAATGAATGAAGGCTTTATACTTTTGGAGATTTTTTCTTTTTAAATCTCTTGTCTGTTTTACTCCAATCTAAGGAGTTGAAGAGGTCTACTCAAATATTTGAATTAATTAATTCTAATCCAAAGGCATATGAATCAATCTTCTTTCTAACCATGCACGTGATTGATGGATGGTGCTCATTTTTCTGCATGGCATTGAATGCGCACAGTTTCAAAAGTGACGTAATGATAATCTGCACGTAAGACTTTGATGCACATTTGCATAGTAGCGGATTTAACCAATCGTGCGTTCACACGTGCAATAATTTGGTGGAGCCATTATGATAGATTTTTTCTTTATAAAGGGGAGCCCCCATAGGCCTTGCTTTCCATCGGCGACATTTCGAACATTCTATAGGATGGAGATGGAGTGGTGCAACCCCTCTAAGGGAAAGGAGTTAGTCTCCTCTATCATGGCCATAATTGCTTGCTCAAGGAGAAAGCGGGGCTTCCCTGGTCCTTTGCTATTTTAGAAAGACTCACGATAAATGTTCCAATCATGGGGCATCTGCATTCTTGCTCTTGAGATCTGTCATTTTGCTTCTCCTCATAGAGGCAATCGCTCTCTCGGTCTAGAGAGCTTTGTCACCATTTTCTTGCTCGATAAGGATGGAGAATCGGTGATAATTTTTTAGGTGCTTGCTCGGTACGCCGCTTCCATCAAGGAGGAGGGAGTTGAGCCATCCCTTGGGAGTGACGGTTTGGGTTGCATACCCCATCTTCAAAGCTTCCTCATATGCAGGATGCTTTGATAGGTTGTTTCGACGTCAACCTAACCATTTTTTCAAGCTATCTATCATGCATCTAGATTATCCAAACACTTCTCGGTCCAAGGTTTGGCAGAGTTGGACTCCAAATGAATGCTGCTTTTGAAGGAACCAGATCTAGGATTTGATGGATAGATCTTGAAATTTTTCAAGATCAGATAGTGAAAGACTTAAATAAATTAAATATTTATTTAAATAAATATATAAATACCTATATCTTAGATCTATTATATGATCAAGACATGATATTAAATCAGAAACTAAAAATATAAAGGAGAAGCAAAGGTTGATCATATCAACCTAGATCTATATTACATCTAATGCAGCTATAAAATAATAGATCAGATCTATTACCTGAGCAAGTTAGACATTCTAACTTACTGATCTAGGCTTGAGAATAAAGTCATGAGCCACACACACGTCCAATCTCTAGAAGTCATCCATACTAGTTCATGAATACGATCAGAGATCCTGATGCAGGAAATCAGCATAGTATGCTAGCACTATGCTGATCTCTCTTCGATGGTCGATCCGATGCTTCCTTCTTCAAAACTTAGACACTCAAAAATATCAAAAGAAAACGAAGAAGATTTGTCATGCCGAGACACCTCTCAAAAGCTCACAAAAAGGGAGGAAGAGATCTAGAACAAAAATCCTAGAAGAAGATCCTCTTCTTCTTCTTTGTTCTTTTTCTAGACACCCTGATTTGTATTTTCAATATCTCCACGACCCAGATGATTTTTTCTCTGATTTTTCTACACCAAAAAAATCTCTCAAATATCTACAATCCATAAAACTTTTAATTAAAAATTCTTTTTAAATAAAGATATATGTAGAGTCCAAAGTTGATCAAAAATTTAGATAAGAAAGTCACAAAATGGCAAGTTGTTGGGGCGCCCAAGAGTTGGGCGCCCCCACCTTACTTTTTTGCCATGGACTAGTAAGGGAGGGTGCAACAAATGCCAAAGAATGCCATGAGAGAGAGAGAGAGAGAGAAAATAGGGAGGTGGCGGCATGAAAGGAAAGAAGTCTTTTGGTTGACTAGGATTCTGTTTCATAGAATCCTAAAGCAAAACCAATCTCCTCTTTTGACTTGGTCATCAAACAAATTTTCATATAAGAAAAAGAAAGAGAGAAGGGAGGCATGAGATTGCTTGGGGCATGGAGATTATTCACATAAAAAATACAAACAGAAAGGGGTGGGGCATGAGGATTAGGTGGTGTAAGGAATAGGGAGTCCTAGTCACACTAGGACTCCTATTTTGATCTAGTCAAACAAGATCTTTTAACCAAATAAAAACAAGAGTAAACCAACCAAATTAAATAAGATTCTAATCCATTTAAGGACTTAATTAAATTAGATTAAATTAGATTTAATTTTAATTTAATTTTTTAATCAAATTAGAAAATTGGATTGACCCGAATCCTAGTTAGACTAGGATTAGTTCTTTCTTGCACTTGACTTATCCAATAAACCAATTAGACTTGATCCAATCAAGCTCAAACTAAATTTAATTAAATCATATTTAATTAAACTTAATCTCAACCTACTGACTTAATCAAATTAAGCTAATTAACAATCAAATTGCTAATCAATCCTCCTGCAACACTTGCACTAGATCAAACATCAACCGTATTGATCGTTTAATCCTAAAATGATTCTAAATAGCTGATCAACCATTCGATCGGAATGTGAACTCTAATGTATGTGACCTCATAGGTCCAAATCTAAGCTGATAGCATAGGAATAAATTTTTATATCAATCAAAGTGACCATCTAGCAATGATACCCGACGATCGGATAGGTCAAAAGGTATAGAAAATCATCCTTAGAACCCATACGAATATAGTTTTTATATAATTCATCCCCTTGACCATAATGCTCATAGGACACCTCAGAATTCAACTGTCAACTCTGATCAGATTGTTCACATTGTATTTTAAAATATCAAATCTATCTGATGGATTATCCTGATCAAGATTTTGTCATATTGAAATACAATGATACATTCTTCTCCAACTCTTGGAGTGATCAATTTCATCTTGATCACACTCCGACTTTGCAAGTGTTTAACTATGCCCAGAAGCCTTCCATTGCTGAATTAAAAATTCAATTAGTCTAGTACCAAAGCACAGTGAGTTGCTTCCAAGTCACTGAGGTGATCTCAGGTCCAAGGGATATTTATACCTATATCCCATCAGAGACATTCTCGACAGCAAAATGCTCTGGAGTTGATCACGTTCAATGATGATGTACCCATATATCTCACATGTATGCCATACCAGTATCTCCACACTCCTTGGTTAAGAGGATAACCAACCTATATAGCATATAGCGACCTATGCTCGATAGACGCTGTCGTCCTAATTAACAGTCTATCATTTGGTCGTGAACAAATTTAAGGATTAATCGATAAATTCTCTCTTTATCAAAACTAAATAGTCCTAAGCACTTCATCACAATAATGGAGTTCATTAGAAGATGTAAATTTATGATGAAAAAGATGCCAAAAATTTTTTATTAATTAATAAATTAATTATAATATCTCAATCGTCAACAAACTGATGATTGGCTTTAGAACATAATTTTCAACAACTCCCACTTGTCTTAAAGCCATTCGGTACAGTATCTAATATCCATCTTCGATTTATGATTGTCAAACTCCTTGATTGCCAAGGCTTTAGTGAAAGGATCGACTAGGTTCTCCTTTTCGCTAATCTTCTGAAGGTCGACGTCACCATTATCCACGATCTCATGGACCAAATGAAAGTGGCGCAGAATATGCTTTATCCGTTGGTGTGCCTTCGATTTTTTTGCTTGAGCTATGGCGTCAGTGCTGTCACAGTAGAGTAGGATTGGACCATCAATGGAGGGTGCTACTCCAAGCTCGGTGATGACCTTCCTCAGCCACATAGCTTTTTTGGCTGTCATGTACTTTGCTTCGCAAACAAAGTCAGCCACTGTATGCTGCTTAAAATTTTTTCAGTAGATGGCTCCACCATTTAGAGTAAAGATATATTTTGATACACTTTTACTGTCATCATAGTCAGATTGAAAGCTGGAGTCTGTAAACCTCATAAGTTTCATATCTGACTCGCCATAAACCAACCATTGATCCTTAGTATTTCTCAAATACTTAAGGATGATATTAACCACCTTCCAGTGATTTTCTTGAGGGTCAGACTGGTATCTACTCACTACTCCTAGTGAGTATGCCACGTCTGATCTCATACATATCATTGCATACATAATAGACCCTACTGCCAAAGCATATGAGATTCTACTCATACGCTCTCTTTCTTTAGGAGTTATCGAACAATCCTTCTTAGAAAGAGAAATTCCTTGGCCTATCGGAAGATAGCCCTTTTTGAAATTCTCCATGCTGAACTTCTTCAGCACAGTTTCTATGTATATAGACTGAGATATACTAAGCATCCTTTTAGATTTATCCCTATAGATCTTCATCCCTAGGATATAGAATGCTTCACCCAAATCCTTCATAGAGAATTGTGATAACAACCAGACTTTTATTCCTTGTAGTATGGGGATATCATTTTCGATTAAGAGAATGTCATCCACGTACAAAATAAGGAATACCACTGCTAGACCATGTGCCCATTTGTAAATGTAGGGTTCTTCTCCATTCTTAATAAAGCTATATATTTTGATCACTTTATCAAAATGCATGTTCTAACTCCAAGATGCTTGCTTTAATCCATAAATGGATCTCTGAAGTCTGCACACCTTGGACTCATCTGTGGATGTAAATCCCTCAGGTTGTATCATATACACCTCTTTGGTTAGCTCTTCATTTAGAAAAGCCATCTTCACATCTATCTGCTAGATCTCATAGTTCAGGTGGGCAACTATTACAAGCATTATCCGAATGGATTTGAGCATTGCCATTAGAAAGAATGTCTCATCATAGTCAATACCATAACGTTGACGATACCCCTTGGCAATCAGACGGGTTTTATAGGTCTTCACCTTTTCGTCTGCATCTCTTTTTCTTTTAAATACTCATTTATACCCAATGAGTTTAACCCCTTCTAGTGGGTCAACCAATGTCCATACATCATTGACCTTCATGAAATCCATTTTGGATCTCATGACTTCTAGCCATTTCTCTAAGTCGGATCTCTGCATCATATCCATATAAGTGATTGAATCCTCATCATTCTCATTAAGTTCGATGGGATCATCATCCTGGACCAAGAATCCATAGTATCTATCTAAATGGCGTGCTACTCTATCAGATCGCCTTAATGGTGAGGGTTCACTAGGCTTCTGATCTGATCTGATCAAATCCAACTTAGGTTCAACATTCCATGTCGAACTTTCTACCTATTGAACTTCATCAAGTTCAACCTTAAAGACAATAGTTCATTCACTAAGAAACTTCTTTTTCAAAAAGATTGTGCTAAGGCCAACGAACACCTTTTGTTCATCAGCATGGTAGAAACAGTATTCTTTGATCTCTTTTGCATATCCTATAATTGCGTATTTGTCAGACCTAGGTCCAAGTTTATTTGTAATTAATCGTTTGACATAACTCGAGCACCCCAGGATCCTGAGGTGTGAAAGTGCTGGCTTATGTCCTGTCCATATCTCATATGGAGTTTTAACCATAAATTTACTTGAAACCCTATTTAAAAGATAGCAAGTCGATTCGAGTGCATATCCCCAGAAGAATATCAGCAAACTAGCAAAACCCATCATGAATCGGACCATGTCTAATAGAGTCTGATTTCTCCTTTCAAATACACCATTATGCTGTGGTGTTTCTGGAGGAGTCCATTGAGAGAGAATCCTATTCTCTTCTAGATATGTGAGAAACTCACCAGAAAGATATTCCCCTCCTCGATCAGACGAAGAGTTTTAACACTCTTTCTAGTTTTTTTTTCTACTTCACTTTGGAATCATTTGAACATTTCAAATGAATCCGACTTATGTTTCATCAGATAGACGTATCCAAATCTAGATAGATCATCTGTGAAAGTAATGAAGTAGACATATCCACCTATGGCACTAGTACTCATTGGTCCACATACATCAGTATGTACTAGTCCTAAGAGTTTAGTGGCTCTCTCATCTTTTTTAGTAAAAGGTGACTTAGTCATTTTACCAAGAAGATAGGATTCACAGGTTAGAAGCGATTCACAATCACTAAGTTCGAGGATACCCTCTTAAGCCAACCTGCTTATCCTATTCTTGTTTATATAACCTAGCCTACAATGCTATAAATAGATATCTATCACATTATCTAATCTAGGATGTTTGCCAGTTGAATAGACTACATTAATAGGTTGTAATAACATATATACACCATTATTCAATTGTCCATAGAAAGCAGTAACACCATTCATAATGATATTACAAACTTATTTTTTTATTAAAATTTTATAATTGTTCATGGCCAAAAGGCCTACAGAAATGATATTTAAAAAGAAACTAGGACAGAAATGACAATCACTAAGAATAACGGTATGAGATTCAAATACAAGTTTTAAAATTCTTAAAGCTAGAACTAGAACTGATCTTCCATCTCCAACATTCAGGAATATCTCATCTTGCTCGAATCTTTTATTGACCTGCAATCCCTGCAATGAATTACAAATATGATAAGAGCTTTTGGTATCCAATACCCAGTCAGTAATATCACACACAGAGAAATTGCAAGGAGTTATCACATAAATACCTTATCTAGTAATAGCTTACTTCTTTCTCTGCCTGTTCGGATCCAGGAAGGCAATGTACTGAGGATAATTCCTCTTTCAGTATCCCCGCTTCTTGCAGAAGAAGCATTCGGCTTGACTCTTATCAAGCTTGGTCTTTGGGGTCTAAGCTTTCATAGATGTCCTAGCCTGAACATGCACCTTCTTGGCTTTCTTTTTCTTATTCTTTTTTCTTTCCCGAAGGATCGAGAACGAGAAGACGAACCTCCCACTAAGTTCACTGACTCTTTGTGGAGCCGGTGATCCTTCTCAAAGTTCTGAAGCAACCCCAGTAACCCATGGTAGTCCACTTCAGGCTTTGACATTCTATAATGTATAAGGAATGGAAGATAAGACTTAAGCAGCGAGTTTAGTATTGCATCTTTCTCAAGTTGTTTGTGCAAGAAAAAGTCGAGCTTGCTCAAGCGCTCTATGAGCTCGATCATGTACAGTATATGATCAATGACAAAGGCTCCATCCCGCATTCTGGCATTGAAGATGGTGCAACTAGTCTTGTGCCTCTCAACGTCATTGGGTGTACCAAAAGAACCCTTCAACACTTAAAGCATTTCATTTGACTGAGCTGTCTCAAACCTGTGATTGAACTCATTGCTCATTGCAGCCAGCATAATGCAACACACCATGGTTCGTTCACTGAGCCACTTCTGATAAGTATTTCTGACTGTTCCACATGCATTGGCAGCTAGCTCCTTAGGTGCAGGATCCATCAGCACATATAGGATCCGTTCATGCTCCAGGACAATCTTTAACTTTCGGTATCAGCTATCGAAGTTGGATCCCACCAACTTATCATTGTCCAATAATGATCGAAGCGATAAGAAAGTGGCCATATCTACATAAGAAAAAATATAACCTAATTAGTAATTGATTTATTAAATCTAGAGATTTGGACTTTAATCAAAAGGGTCTTCCACTATTTTATTCGAATTGATAGCCTCTACCATCAATTCAAAAAATTATCTTAATTTTTTAGTGGATACTAGAATCCACATAGACTGTACACAAGCCCAACTTTGGTTGGTCTACCCATGTACATCTAAGGGTATGTTCATAACCAATTATTTTTTTAAATAATTTTTAGTAATTAAATTTTGCCTCAGACCCTGATCAGTTGACTTTGGCCTTCTCAGAAAAGGATCTAGTTAGGTCAAACCATTAACATGACCACACTTGACTCATCCAACTAATGAATGATCAGGCCTAACTTTGGTTGGCCCACCTGACCACCATTTAGAAAGATGTATCCAAGAGATCGTATAATGAATGATAATTCCATCAATTGATAAGCACCAAGCCTTTGGGCCTCTAATGATTATCCAAATGATGGACCCATTATCATCCACTTTAATGGGAGGCAATAATCCAGTTATCATATAACTATTTTATTTTAGAGACCCAATAATTTTAGAGGATTTATTTATAGAAGTGAGTAGGTCAGATTAACCAACTTGTCATGATCCTCCCATTAGCTTCACCAAGTCAGCTTAAGAGATACCACTAACAGGTTGGTCTAGGAGCATCTAAATCAATCACACTGATTTACCTAGCTGACATGGGTCAACTCAAATTGTCAAGTGATCTAATCAAAACTCAATCTCACCAAGAAGGCCAGGTAAGTGAGATCAGTGGAAGGGTCTGCAAAAGCTTGCCTTAGACACCATCAAAAATGACCAAGTAAGCGAGCTGCTAATTAAAAACCATCGATCGTACGTGCCAAACTTACCTTAAACACCAACTGATTTAATTAGTCTTAATTAGATCAACCTAATAGTTCAAGCTAGACCTCTTAGCCAAGAATCAAGTCCATTTGGTTCTTATTAAAGATATGGACTTGACCAACTACAACTACTATAATTGATCTAAAGAATCCTTGACCTAATTTAAGATAATAATTGATTAGATTTAGTCAATTCTCTAATTAAGTCCATTCTTTAATCTAACCTTAGATCTAACCCAATTAATAGATCTAATCTCCATTAACCCAATGTGTTATGATTCGTGTCGTAGGATCTCTAATTTACAATCCTAGAACCTAATCAAACAACTTCTTAATTCTTAGTTAAGTTTTGGATTGAGAATTTGGGTTTGACTTTTTAAAAATAATTTTCATATTTGTAAAATATTTTTACAATATGGTTCTATCAACTAAGTTACATGTTTAATTCATAATCAATATGCAAGTAAAATAAATATAAAACTACTTTTGATCTAATCTAAACAGGTTCATGTAATTGAAACAATTTCAATAGTAATCAATCATAAATCTTTCTAGATCAAATCTAATATATTTATGATGATTAAAATTAGATTAAAATATTTTTAATTAGATCATAAAATTTCTTAAATCTAATCTAAAATTTTATAATCAATATTTTAGATCAGCACGTAGTAGGACAACCTATCTACTGTAAGGGGTAAACCTTAGAGCAGGACAATCTTATGGCAGTCTATGCAATCTAAAATATTTTATTTTTATATCTAAAACTATTTTAAATCTATTAAATCATAAATAAAATTAGATTAAATCTAATAAATTTATGATTAGAGTCAGATCATCACAAACTAGGACAATCTTTTCACTATAAGGGATAAACCTTACAGTAGGACAATCTTATGGTAGTTCGTGAGATCTAAATTTTTTTAATTTTAGATTTAATAATTAGATTATAAATTAGATCTAATCTAAAAAATAATCTAAATATACATAAAAATTATATAATAAGAACCTAGGCTCTGATACCAATTGAAGGAACCAGATCTAGGGTTTCACGGGTAGATCTTGAAATTTTTTCAAGATCAGATAGCAAAAGACTTAAATGAATTAGATATTTATTTAAATAAATAAATAAATACCTAGATCTTAGATCTATTATATGATTAAGATATGATATTAAATTAAAAATTAAAAACATAAAGAAGAAGGAAAGGTTGATCATATCAATCTAGATCTATATTACATCAAATGTAGCCATAAAATAATAGATCGAATCTGTTACCTAAGCAAGTTAGATGTTCTAACTTGCTGATCTGAGCTTGAGGATGAAGTCATGAGCCTCACATACGTTCGACCTCTAGGAGTCATCCACACGAGCCCATGAATACAATCAGAGATCCTGATGTAGGAAATCGGCATAGTATGCTAGCACTATGCTGATCTCTCTTCGATGATCAATCCGATACTTTCTTCTTTGAAATTTAGATACTCTAAATACCAGAAGGAAATGAAAAAGATTTTTGATGCTGAGATACCTCTCAAAAGTTCACAAAAAAGGAGAAAGAGATCTGGAACAAAAACCCTAGAAGAAGACCCTCTTCTTTTTTGTTCTTTTTCTAGACATCTTGATTTGTATTTTCAATATCTCCACAGTCCAGATGAATTTTTTTTTTATTTTTCTATACCAAAGAAACCTCTCAAATTTATATAATCTACAAAAATTTTAATTAAAAATTCTTTTTAAATAAAAAGATATGCAGAGTTAAAAGTTGGTCAAAAACCTAGACAGGAAAGTCACCAAATAGCAGCTTATTGGGGCGCCCAACTCTTGGGCGCCCCCACCTTACTTTTCTACCATAGACTAGCAAGGAAGGGTGCAACAAATAACAAAGAATGCTGAGAGAGAGAGAGAGAGAGAGAATAGGGAGGTGGCAGCATGAAAGGAAGGAAGTCTTTTGGTTGACTAGGATTCTATCTCACAGAATCCTAAAGCAAAACCAATCTCCTCTTTTGACTTGGTCATCAAATAAATTTTCATATGAGAAAAAGGAAGAGAGAAGGGAGACATGAGATTGCTTGGGGCATGGAGATTATTCACATAAAAAACACAAAGAGAAAGGGGTGGGGCATGAGGATTAGGTGGCGCAAGGAATAGGGAGTCCTAGTCATACTAGGACTCCTCTTTTGACCTGGTCAAACAAGATCTTTTAACCAAATAAAAATAAGAGTAAACCAACCTAATTAATTAAGATCCTAATATATTTAAGAATTTAATTAAATTAGATTAAATTAGATTTAATTTTAATTTAATTTTTAATTAAATTAGAAAATTGGATTGACCCGAGTCCTAGTTAGACTAGGATTAGTTCTTCCTTGCACTTGGCTTACCCAATAAACCAATTGGCCTTGATCCAATCAAGTCTAAACCAAATCTAATTAAATCATATTTAATTATACTTAATCTCAACCTCTTGGCTTAATCAAATTAAGTCAATTAGCAATCGAATTGCTAATCGATCCTCCTATAATACTTGCACTAGGTCAAACATCAACCGTATTGATCGTTTAACCCTAAAATGATTCTAAATCACTGATCAACCATCTGATTGAAATGTGAACTTTAATGTATGTGACCTTATAGGTCCAAACCTAAGTCAGTAGTATAGAAATAAATTTTTATACCAATCGAAGTGACCATCTAGCAATGATATCCAATGGTCGGATAGGTCGAAAGGTATAGAACACCATCCTTAGAATCCATGTGAATATAGTTTTCATATAATTCATCCCCTTGATCATAATGCTCGTAGGATACCTCAGAGTTCAACTATCAACTCTGATCAGATTATCCACATTGTATTTTAAAATATCAAATCCATCTGATGGATTATCCTTGCCAAGGTTTTGCTATATTGAAATACAGTGATACATTCTTCTCTAACTCTTGGAGTGGTCAGTTTCATCTTGATCATACTCTAACTTTGCAAGTACTTAACTATACCCAGAAGCCTTCCATTGCTGAATTAAAAATTTAATTAGTCCGATATCAAAGCATAGTAAGTTGGTTGCAAGTCACTGAGGTGATCTCAGATCCAAGAGATACTTATACCTATATCCCATCAGAGACATTCTCGATAGTAGAATGCTCTAGAGTTGATCACGTTCAATGATGATATATCCATATATCTCATCTGTATGCCATACCAGTATCTTCATACTCCTTAGTTAAGAGGACAACCAACCTATATGGCATATAGCGACCTATGCTCGATAGACGCTGTCGTCCTAATTAACAGCCTATCATTTGGTCGTGAATAAATTTAAGAACTAATCGATAAATTCTCTCTTTATCGAAACTAAATAGTCCTAAGAACTTCATCACAATAACGAAGTTCATTAGAAGATGTAAATTTATGATGAAAAAGATGCCAAAAAAATTTTATTAATTAATAAATTAATTACAATATCTTAATCATCAATAGACTGATGATTGACTTTGGAACACAGTTTCCAACAGCTTTAACCTTGGTGGGATCTCCCTCGTTACTTCTGGCTTGCGGCTCTCTTGATGGTGCTCTCCATAGAGGGGGGAGGAAGGAAAGAGTCGGATCTATTAGAATTTGATGCCTCAAATTCGATCCATGGTAGAGAAAAATCAGTATCAGCAAGCAATCAAGCTCGCTCGGATATGGGATCGAGTTGGCTCGGGCTAAGATCGAGCCAGCTCGAATTTTAGTTGAGTTGGCTCTCTTAAACAGACAGACAGTAGGAGTTCGGATGAGATACAGTCGAGCCAGCTCGTCGATGGAGGAGAACAGAATAGATGGTGTTTTCTATTTGGACTCGAATTATGATTAATCCAAGGGGTCTACGGGAGTTGCGCATGGAGCACAGAATCCAGCGGCCATGGAGGGTTGTGATCATGATCTGAAGGTCAAAAAATATTCTAAGACTCCATCAAGAATATGTTCGACTCATATTAGAAGAACGAGCTCTATTAGAACTTCTATGAACTATTGAGAAGAGGATTCTCATCCTATTTAAAGGACTAAGGTGCTATGGAGCAACAAGATGACATGTGTGGCATGAGAGGCATATAGAGAGGCTCAGACAGCTATCAAGAAGAGCTTGGCAGAGCATCGAGTATGTACAGCCCACGAGAGAGAGAAGCAATAAGTGCATAGCATCCGATAAGGAGACTGTGAGGGCAGAGCATCTTGTAGCTTCTAAGGATCTTCTTAGGATTCTTAGAGAGCTTTTATGAGGGTAGCTTCTAGTTAGAGAGATTTATGTATGGTGAGTTGAGAGTGGGTGTTCTCCTCTTGTACCAATTTTTCTTTTTCATAGTGAAGCTTTGTATGCCCCATAGAGGTGAGCCTTTAGGCTGATCCACGTACTTAATTATTTTCTTATTTTATTTCTTTCTTCTTTCTTTCATAGTAATTTGGTATCAGATCCTTGACAAACAGTATCAAAGTAGCTGATATCTCAATAGGACCGTTGTAGGTAACACAGGTGAAGACTTGCTTAGCTATGGTTTTATCCAAGACTACAATCTTAAGACATCATTGGGAGGCTTTGATGCAATCCTAAGCATTGTTTATTGGTGTTTCTATCATGCATCCACACTGATGGAGGGTCCCCTAGTTTCAAGTCATGAAGAATTAGATTCTAAGCAAACCTGGTTTCAACCTCGGAGAGATCTCCATCACCTCTAGCTTGCTGCTCCCTTCAGTCAGGCACCTCTTATGGGTTCCCAAAGTCTTAGCGCCATGGAGAAACGAGTACTAGATGAATGCGATTTTAACTCCAACGAGCTTTCTAATCGCATTTCCTTATTTCTGATGAAGAAAAAGCGATAAACGGGGTCCTGATTTCATAGGACCTATTGTAACTTTGATGTAGAATTTTTTTATTTCTTGTAAAAGCAATAGTGATATTTCTCTTATAAGAATTCTTTTTAATGAGGAATCATCTTCGTTTCCTTCATAATAAATTTGAACTTTTTGAAATTATTCTCAACTGATATCCCACCTCTTAGGATTTCATTGCTCCGATTAAAGATTTTTTTTTTATTTTTTGACTTAATGTGGTTCTGATCTAAGAAGCCCGCTGAGCCATAGTCCTAAACAAAGGGATTTTATTTTGAAGTGACTTCGATCCGAGGAGTCCACTAAGCCGTAGTCTCGAACAAAGAGACTTTATTTCAAAGCGACTCTAATTCAAGAAGTCCACTGAGCTATAGTCTCGAATAAAAAAATTTTATTTTAAAGCAACTCCGATCCGAGGAGTTCACTGAGCCATAGTTTTGAATAAAAAGACTTTATTTTGAAGTGATTCCAATTTGAGAAGTCCGTCGAGCTATACTCCCACACAAAGGAACTTTATATCGAAGCAACTTCGATTTGAGGAGTTTGTTGAGCTGTAGTTCCAAACAAAAAGATTTTATTTTGAAATGACTCCAATTTGAGGAGTTCATTGAGCTGTAGTCCCAAACAAAAGGACTTTATTTTAAAGCGACTTAGATTTGAGGAGTCTGCTGAGATGTAGTCCCAAACAAAGGGACTCAAGGAGTCCGCTAAGCTGTAGTTCTGAATAAAGAAATTTTATTTTAAAGCGACTTCGATCCAAAAAGTTTGCTGAGCTATAGTCCAAAACAAATAAACTTTATTTTAAAGTGGTCCAAGTCATACCCATTTTGTCATACAACTATCGATTGACAATTTTGGAAAAAGAACTCAATGGTTCATTCATTTTATTTGTATTACTGATGATACATGTGGAGATTGGCCAAATTCCAAGGCCTTGGGAGCAGATTCCCATTCAGTTGTCTCAGATGGTAGGTTCCTGGGTGGATCATCTCATCGATCTGGTAAGGGTCTTTCCAATTTTACGTAAGTTTTTCTTGCTTCATACGCTTCAAGATTTTGGTTCACCAAAGGACAAGATCGCCAGCTTGGAATTTCTTGGCTTTGGCGCATGTGTTGTAGTACTTTGCCATCTTTTGGTGATAGGTTGCCATTTTTATTGCTACATGTGCTCTGCTCTCCTCGATCAGGTCGAGGTTAACCCTTAACCAATTAGGGTTAGTGTCTTCGTCATATTCCTCGACTCTGAGGGAGGGGAGCCCAAACTCCATCGGTATTACCACCTCAGTTCTGAATGCTAGATTGAAGGGCATCTCACCAATGGAAACTCTTTGGATAGTTCGAAGGACCATAGGACATGACAAAGCTCTTCTATCCACAACCCTCCAGTCCATCTAGCCAGGCCTTAAGGCCTTGTAGGAGAGTCTTATTCATGACCTCAACCTCTCCATTCGCCTATGGATGATCCACTGAGGTGAAGCGCTGCTCTATTCCATGATCTTCACAAAATTCATGGAGTTTCTTCACAAAATTCATGGAGTTTTATGCCGCTGAATTATCTATCATTATTTGAAATCAGCACTTTGGAGAGTCTATATTGGCAAATAATTGACTTTCATATGAAGTCTCTGACCTTCGCTTCAGAAATGCGAGCTAAAGACTCGGCTTCCATCCACTTTATGAAGTAATCAATGGCCACCAGAAGAAATTTTCGTTAGCCCGAGGCATGAGGGAACGAACCTAGAATGTCCAGTCTCTATTAGGCGAAAGGCCAGGGTGCTTCAATTGAGGTTAGAAGTGATGCTGGTTGACGCTAATCCTGACATTTCGTTGGTACCGATTGCACTTTCTGACGAAGTCTTGCGCATCTTGTTGCATTGTTGGCCAATAATATTCCTGATGGAGGATTTTGTATGATAGGAATCTACCTCCCAAGTGGTTTTCATAGATTCTCTAATGAACTTCTCGTGGGACGTAATCAACTTCTAATGGGCGCAGATACCTTTGAAGTGGAAGAAAGAAGGATCGCCTGTATAATTCATTATCTAGAAGTACGTATCTTATGGCTTTATTTCTAATCTTTCGAGCTTCTTTTCGATCTAGTGGAAGCTCGCCCAATCTTAGATATTTCAGGAGAGGGTCTATCCAACCTGGCTCTTCTTTGATCTGCTGAACAACAGTGGGTTCTTCCAGACTCGAAGTCCTTAGCACTTCAAAGTAGGTCTCCTTCTTTAGGTCAGTAGGTAATGACGATGTCAAATTTGAGAGGGTGTTTGCTTTGATATTCTGAGACCTTGGGACCTATTATATATTAAAGTGTGGAAAGGAGGAGGTTAAGCTTTTTACCTTGAGGAGGTATCTTTTCATGTTATCCTCCTTAGCTTCGTACTCACCCTTGACTTGTCCAACCATCAATTATGAGTCACTGAAGACCTTTATATGTTAGGCTCCAGCCTCCTTGGCGATCTTCAGTCCAATGATCAGGACCTCATATTCTACCTCATTATTTATAGTAGAAAATTCAAAGCATAAAGCGCATGCCACTACCTCTCCTTTAGGTCTGGATAAGATGAGCCCGGCTCCTGATCTGGATAAGTTAGATGAGCCATCAACATATAAGCTCCATAATTCTTCAGGGTCTAGTCCCGAACTTTCATTATCTTCTGAGCTTGAAGGGTCCTTCGGCCTCTTTTCGATGTTTCCTTCTGGATTTTCTTGTATTGGGATAGTGCTTTCAAGGATGAAATTGGCCAAAATTTGGGCCTTGATGGAGGGCCTCGGTTGATAGTGTATGTCCAATTCTGAGAGCTTCAAAGCCCATTTAGCAATCCAACCTGAGGTGTTCGGTCGGTGAAGCACCATTTTAACTAGTTGGTCAGTGAGTAGTACCATGGTGTGGGCTTGAAAATAAGGTCAGAGCTTTCTTACGATGATGACCAGTACAAAAATTAGTTTCTCCAATCTAGTGTACCTAATTTTCGCATCATGGACGATCTTGCTAGTATAATTAATCAACTTTTGTAGCCATCCTTCTTCTCGAATGAGGACTGTGCTAATAGCCACTAGAAAAATGATGAAGTACAGGAGGAGCTCTTCTCCTGGTTGTGGCTTAGCGAGCAGAGATGGAGAACTGAGATACTTTTTTAGCTCTTCGAAGGCTTTCTGGCATTCAAGGGTCCATTAAAAATTCTTCGACTGTCTGAGGATCCGAAAGAAAGGAAGGCACCTCTTGGCTAACTTGAAAATGAAATGGTTAGGAGATGCTAATTTACTAGTTAGGCATTGTACCTCTTTGATCATTTTCGTCGGAGTCATTTCTAGGATTGCTTTAATTTTTTCAGAATTTGCCTCGATGCCTCTGCAGAAAACCATGAAACCAAGAAACTTGCTGGTTGTGACTCCAAAAGCACACTTCATAGGATTCAATTTCATCTGATATCAATAAAGAGTGCTGAAGGTCTCTCAGAGGTCTACAACATGGTTAGAAATTTTATGGCTTTTGACCAATATGTCGTCCACGTACACCTCCATATTTTTATCGATCTGATCCTTGAAGATTTTATTGACCTGCCTTTGGTAAGTGGCACCAGTATTTTTTAGACCAAAGGGCATCAACTTGTAACAAAATAATCCTTGGTTAGTTATAAAGGCTGTCTTCTCCTCGTCTTCAAGTGCCATCTAGATTTGGTTATAGCCGAAGGAGGCATCTATGAAGCTGAGGAGTTCGTGCCTGAAGGTGGCATCGATCAATTGGTCGATTCGAGAAAATGGATAGCTATCCTTTGGGCAGGCTTTATTCAGGTTGATGAAGTCGATACATATGTACCATTTTTCATTCATCTTTTTACTAGCATGATGTTTGCTAGCCAGTCAGGATACATCACTTCTCTAATGAAGCCGGCTTTGAGCAGTTTGTCGAGCTCTTCAACGATAGCTTTTTAACGCTCTGGGGCGAAACTCCGCTTCTTTTATTTTATCAAATGGTAGGTTGGGTCCACCTTCAGATAATGGACCATGACCTTCGAATCGATGCCGAGCATATCTACGGCTGACCAGATGAATAGGTTTGTATTTGACTGCAAAAGAGTGATTAGCTGACTTTTGCTTACCTGATCAAGGCATGAGCCAATCTTTCCAGTTTGATGAGGGTTTTCTTCCCTCGAAGGGATCTTTAGGAGTTCCTTGGATGGCTGAGCATGCTCCTTGATCAGGTCATCTTGGGCATCAAGCCCTACTGAGAGCTCTGGCTAACTTTTTGGCCAATCTTCCGCCTATAATCTGGTGGTGAAGCATTGCCACACCATCATCTGGTCACCTCAAATTCTCCCCACTCCATTAAGTATCAAGAATTTAACCATCAAATGGTAGTCGGAGACCACGACTTTCAATGTCTAGAGATCAGATCATTTAAGAATTGCATTATAGGCTTATGAAAGTTTTACTACAAGAAAATCGACGTAGAACGTCATCCATTATGGTGGAGTGCCTACGATAATAGGCAACTTAATTATTCCTTCCAGAATTACTGAGTTCTCGGAGGATTCTTGAATCAGTGTATTAAATTCACTTAACCGATCAAGAAAAAATCCCATTCAGAAGAAGTCAAAAATGTACAGAATATCGATTGAGTTTTCATTATCGATGAATACATGATGTACATTATAATCAGCTATGTTTAAAGTTATAACGACAGCATCATTATGTGGCTACTGTATACTCTCTGCATCCTACTTAATAAAAGTTATTAGATCTTTAAGCTGATCCTCAAGCCTCGGCTTCTGCACTACTGACTCTAACGACCCTCCAATGATCATGTGGATTTCACCTCGGAGGGGTCGCTCTTCTGCCCCCATCAGTCCATCCACCTCTGGAGCTGGTGCTGATAAGGGGTGCTGAGGCTGATGAGGTGGTTGCCGAGCTCTTGGAGGAGCTCGATGTGGGAGAGTTCTTTTTCGGATGAAGTGATTGAGCCTTTCCTCACGAATAAGTCTTTTGATCACGTCTCGGAGGAGGCGGCAATCCTTGGTATTGTGACCATGGTCATAGTGATAGAAGCAATACCTCATAGGATCACGACATTTAGGCTTCATCCGCATCTTTGAAAGCTGGGGGAGCTTGGAGTGCATTTGCATTAAAACCTCTTCCAGGGAAGCATTCAGAGGCATGTAGTTATGATAACGCCTCAAGGAAGAGTGCTGCAGGTCTCTCCTTTGGGGATTCAGAGATCAACGATTCCTAAGAGGACCTGCCCTATGCTTCCATGGTGGAGATTGGGAACATCGACGATAAGCTTCCTATGCTTTGGGTAAGCACTCCTTATTGGATCCCACTGGGGCAAAACTGGAGGGGACATCATCATCAAAAGATTCTGAATATTTTACCACCTTTTTCGGTATTTCTGCATAATCCCTGGGGAAAGACTTTATTAATGACTTTTTTGTAGATGGTATGGTGCTCCCAAGCCTTGGGAGGCCACGGGAGGAGCCAGGACATTGGCTCTAGGAAGACTAGGATAGGTATGATCCTAGGGTTAGGATAGGAGTTGTCCTAAGGTGGAGGCGGTGTATAGCCCTCCAAGAGCTTAAGGTTCAGGTTTTGAGGACCTTAAGGAGCTTGGTTGGTGCTTTGAAGACCTGGAACACAAAGTGGAGCAAGAAACCAAAGTCGAGAAATGAAGACTATAGAGAAGGGCTTCTTCTATAGGTTAGCAGGCTAAGTCTCGATGGACAGGCCAAACAGAAAGGTGTGTATTCAAGACTGTAGGGATGGCATGCAACTAGATCGGCTCAGTATCATGAATGCACGGCATGCAACTGGGTCGGCTCGATTTCAGTTGGCTCAGTGTTCCAAATGCGCGGCACACAACTGGATCGATTTAGTCTGAAATTGAGTCGACCCAGTCTTAGATTAGCCGACTCAATGCTGAGACTAAGCTGACTCAGTGCACGGATAGAATTATGTAAGGATCTGTTTGGGGCTAGGATAGAGACTTATTCTAAGGATCTCAAGGCCTGGTTGGAGAGGTCTTAAGGGGGCTAACTCATGTATGGATCGGATTTAGATCAAGAGGATGAGAGCATGTGAGATATGGATGTATATGGGCTTGATGAGTGCTTTCATATATTGGGATAGCCTAGGAGAGTTTTTGAGCTAGGGTTTATTAGGATTTATGAAGGAACTCTAGGATATATAAACTGGGGTATTGTAACTTTTATAATGAGAGTGGAATACAATTAAGCTTTTCTTCCTAACTCTTTTTTCTCTTCTCTCTGGTTCCAACATTAAAATCTTAGACTCCATCCTCTTCTCTCTTCTTTCTTAGATCTTCTTCAGTTTGCTGGATTAACACCCAGGTTCATGTAAGAGATTGCTTTTGCGGTTGTGGTTTCGAGCAGTCGTAGGTACAATAGTTGGTATTAGAGCCCAGTTAAGCATGAAGGAAGAAGAAGATCGGGTTTCAACAGAGATCAGCAGCGAGGTTTAGATCCAAGGCTTTTCTCCAGGCTTCATGAGAAAGAAAGTGATCTAAGGGCTGTTGTCCATCGTCCCTAGTCAAGATAATTTTTATATCTATCTGTTAGCTATTTTTTGATTTGATTTGATCATGGAGAACAATGGATTGAAGATAGATTTAGAGAAGTTTGATGGTAAAGAGAGTTTCATGATGTGGAAGGTTAGTATGGAGGATCTACTAATTCATATGAGATTGAATTTGGCCTTGGAGGATAGGCTAGAGGAGATGACAGATAAGGAGTGAAAGTCCTTGGAGAAAAGGATATATGCCATAATTAGGGCCTGTCTAGCGGATGAGGTTTTGTATGGTGTGTTGGAGGAAAAGACATCCAAAGGTTTATGGTCGAGGTTACATCAATTGTACATGGAAAAGAATATGTGCAATAAGTTGATGCTGAAGAAATAACTATACAGCCTTCGAATGTAGGAGGGCGAGAATATTGTAGGACATATTCAGCAGTTCGACCAGATGAGCATGGACTTGCTTAACATAGGGATGGATCTCGAAGAGGAGGATAAAAGTTTATTACTGCTATATTCGCCATCCGGAAGCTTCGATCTATTGGTGATGACATTGCTGTATGGTAAGGAGACATTGGAGTACGAGGAGATCGTATCAATGCTAAGGTCCAACGAGTAGTGAGAATGGATGATGAAGAGAAAAGTCTTTTAGAAGGATCTTGTGGTTTCAGAAAGGCTAAAGAAAGAGAAGAAAAAGGGCATGTAGAGGAGCAGCAAGGAATCCAAAAGATGCATCAAGTATGGTGAAGCAGGGCACTTTAAGCGAGAATATCCTCTTTGAAAGAAGTGCAAAAAAGAAGAAAAGTCAGATTCTATTAGTTCAGTCACTGAGAGTGAAGAGTCGGATGAGCTCTTAGTGGTCTCGGAGGAGCTTATGGGGTGCAGTATATCCAAGATGGCTTCGGAGGGTTTCATGGAGTGCGGAGGAACCGAAGGAGCAGCGACGATGTCCGAGGAGCAACGGCAGGCTCAGCAATGCAACATTGAGTGGTTGACCTCGGGTTGCTTAGGTATAGAGTCAGCTTTTGCAGCATCAAGGGGACTTCAATTTCAGTTGGAGTACAGGGCAGAGATGGCTTCATAGATGGGGGGAGAAGTGACACGATTTTAAAGTGGAGGGATGCAAAGGGAGGAGCTATATCCAAGCACCAATACTGGGGCTATACAGATCCAGATCGAGCGGATTATGTAGGAAGGTAGGCATAACTCTGAGAAGACTATGTTAGGTAGAGCATCAGGGTATGTAGTGAGTATCGGTACAGGAATGCCGCATGATCTCTAAGAAAGTTCAGAAAAAGTGATGCGGCTACCAAGCAGAAGAATATCTATAACTCTAAAGGTAGTGCAGAGAAGCAAGCCAAGGTCTTCAACGATAGAGGCGGTCATCTCAAAGGCCTTAAAGAAAGCTCAACAGCTGAAGAAGGATGGGGGTGGCAAAGTGAGCACAATGAGCTATTAGGATATGTAGGGATAGCAGTATCGTGCAAGAGGTGTTAGAAAATGTATCCTAAAGTCAATCATCTAGGTTGTAGATGGTTGAGCTAAATGTAATTTATACTTGAATTTTAATTGAATAAAATTATTATTCTGGCAATTCATCATTTTGTGCATCTTTCTATAATGAACTCTCTATGATGAAGTCCTTAGGACTATTTACACTCGATAAAGGAGGATTTATCGTTTAGTCCTTAAACTGATCACGACCAAATGATTCATTGTTATCTAGGACGACAATGTTAATCAAGAGTAGGTCGTTATATGCCATAAGTGTTGGTTGTCCTCTTAACTAAGAAGCATGGTGATGCTGTTATGGCATGCAGGTAAAATATAGGGATACATTTTACTGATCGTGACCCAACTGCGAAGCTCTCTTCTGCCAAGATTGCTTGCAAAAGATATGGGTATATGTGTCCCTTAGACTTGAGATCACCATGGGGACTTGCAAGCAACTATTGTACTTAGAAACTGGACTATCTGAATTTCTAATTCAGTGATAGAAGGCTACTGGGTGCAGTTAAGTACTTGGCTTGTCGGTGTGTCAATCAAGATATGATTGACCTATCCAAGTATTGGATAAAGTGCATCACTGTATTTCAATTTAGTAAATCCTCAATCAAGATAGTCCATATGATGGATGCTAAATTTTGAAATACAATGTAGATGAATTTTTAGGATTGTCAGTTAACATTAGATCATCCTATGAACATCATGATCAAGGGGATGAATTATAGGGTAATCATATCCCACAGGTTTGTCGATGTTGCATTATAATTTTTGACCTATCTGAACGTCGGATACCATTCTTAGATGGTCACATTGATTGGTACAAGAAATTAGTTCCTATGCTACTGGCTTAGGATTCAAACCTATGGGGTCACACACGATAGCAGTTCCTACCTAATCTGACAATTGATCAAAAGGTCCTATTGGATTGGGACTCTATTATTATTGAATGATTAATTAGCAATTAGATTGCTGATTAGCTTAATCTAATTGAAAGATGAGGAATTGATTAAGTCTGATTCAATTTGATTTAATTAGGTTTGACCATATCAGATCATGTGATGATCTAATCGCTTAGGAAGTGGACCTTAATTTGATCAGGGGTTGGACTCGACTAATTTCTAATTTGATTAGGAATCAATTATGTTGGGTTAAAGCCTAATAAGATTGGATTTATTCTAGTTTTAATTGGTCAAGATAAATTGATTTGGATGAAACCAATTTGATTGAATTTAAAGCTAGTTTGAATTCCTATCTCCCTGCACCATTGACCTTTGATCCATTCTTTTTCTCCACACACATTGGGAATGTGTGTGGGATTTCTCCATGCCAGAAGGAAGTTGTGCGCCTCCTTTTATCTACCTTTGACTTGGTCCAAGCGTTGGATCAGACCAGATTGAGAGCGAGTTGAATTTTGAATTCAACTTGTGTTTGTTAGTTTGATTGAAACTTCCCAACTCCCTCTCATCCTCATCTCCATGCCTAAAGCTCTCTTTCTCTCGCACATTTTTGTGCGTTCTAGGTATGGGCCCGTAGAAGGACAAATGTGCGTTCTAGGTATGACCACGCAGAAGGAGAGTCCTTCTGCACGTCAACCTCTTGGGATTTGTGCTGGAATAGATTGAGAGTACTCTTAAATTTTGAATTTAAGAGATTGGTTGAAATAAGTTCAACCAAATCTGTCCTTATCCTCCCATGCATAGACGTCTATTAAAAATAGATTTTTTCTAGGCGTGAAAAAAGAGAGAAGAAAGAAGGATTTATGTGAAAAAGAGTGAGAAGCCTTGGTAGTGCGTGGGTGTGCGAGAGGTATCAGAGAGATTTCTGTATGACATGAATCAGAGAGGGGCGCATCTCTTTTGGCATGAGGTTTTTTCCAAAGAGAGAAGTGTTAAGATTCTTAAGGGTGTGTGCTGAATCCTAGAGTGGAGACTCTAGATTTGGATGGAGAGTTTGAGCGTCAGATCTCCACCGACTTTCACCATCATCTCGTCTTCCTCCATTGCATCTTTTGATTTCTAGAGCATTTGGAAGATCATGAGTAGTTCGTCGATTGGATCGACGAAGATTGGCTGTCAAAGGCTTTGAAGAGGAGCTAGCACTCCGAAGAAATTGATCAGGACCAAGAGCTCTATGTGGACTCACCGTAGAGATCGAATATGTGTGCGGCTGCAGTACATCATGAGAGCGATTTTTAGGTGGATTCAGATTGCGGTGATCATCTACCCATGCATAGGTACTATATTCTTAACATAGATTGATCAGCAAATATGATTTACTGATTGATTATATTTTATTTTTCTAATGCATATTAACATGTCAAAGATTCTAAGTAGGATTTTATGATTAGATCATAGCATGCATAGAATTAATATAGATTAATTTTACTTCCACTGCCATATATTTTGAAAAAATTTTGAAAAACATGCTCAAAACCCTGCTCGATTTTCTTTAGATGGTATCAGAGTAATAGGTTGCTCAACATGTTTCGATATAAATTAGAAATATTTAATGTGTAATACAATGATCGCAAAGATTGTAGGTTGTCTTGCTATATGGTTTATCACTTACAGTGGAGAGGTTGTCTTGGTATGTTGCGATCTATAACATTGATTATAAAAATTTTAGATATGATCTAATGAATTTTTATGATATATTTTAAAATGGTTTTAATCTAAATTTCATCATGAATTAGTGTTTAGATTAGATCTAAATATTTCATAATTTTTATGTAATGTACATAGGTTTAGATTAAATCTGAATAGAATCTTGTGATAGTTTTGTTCGCTGGTCGAGCCAGCTCGACCAGCATGCCAGCCTAATATAGCCTCTCAGATCTTTTATTTCAGTTGGCTTAATCAGGAGTTGGACTGACTTAGCTTCTATTCGAATAGGCTCGGATGGGATTCGAGCCAGCTCGATAGATTGTTTGACTTCTGGACATCTATTCGAGCTGGCTCAAATAAGATCTGAGCCATCTCAATGGAATGTTGGCCTTCTGGACTTTTATTTGAGCTGTTGTCTCTGAAATCCAGCTAACTCAACTTTTGATCAGGCTGGCTCGGATGGGATCCGAGCCAGCTCGATGAAATATTGGGTTTCTAGTCTTTTCTACTTGAGTCGGCTATTAGATGTGTGCCCTAGAAGCTAGATTGGCCGTCACTTGTAATACACTTCTAAGGATAATTTTATAATTTTAACTATAAATTAATAAATGGGTTATTTTTCTATCACAGTATGTATTTAAAAGTGTCTATGATACATCCTTTGAGTTAATGGTAATGATGATTCATATTTTCAAGAGTTGAAAATTTAAGACATGAATTTTTATAATTAACTCATAAAATGCTCTCGATCATAGAATCATCATGAGGATAGTGATTGATCCAAAAGGTTAGTGTATGATCATTTTCTTAGGATAGACGTGTCTTGAGTCTACGGTACGGAGACATCAAAGTGAGAGTATAGGTACTTATTAGAGAATGAGGGTACTGAACGTGACCACTTCGAGTAGTCATAAGGAAGTCTACCTTCTCATCGATGACTAACTCGATGCTGTAGTGGTGTGTATAGTTCTTTGACCTAAGGTGGATCTATAGTTCACGTTGAGGGTGTTATAGTTTGACTACATCATAACTCAGTCTCCTAGCCATTTGGAATCCTGATGTGTATGTTGGCTATAGTATATTCATTATAGGAATTGGATTGCACCAATAAGGGGATCTATCTACCTCAGTAGATGAGGAGTAGCCCTATGATAATTATGAGATTGAGTTCTTAAGCCCATGGCCATGATAGAATGAAGATGATAGAAAGAGTTTCTATTAGGGTTTCACATTGGACTCGAATCGAATGATTAATTCATATGACGGACATTGGGTTTGACGAGTTCACCTTAATCCTAATCCTGCTGGGACTCAAGATAGGAGAACCCAATCACACAGATAACTGCATCGAGAGATTTATTTTAGTTCTGATTGATTGCCACTATATACTGTTAGGTGTCACTGATAGATTTTAGGAGCAATTAGAATGATTTTGATGATCAATCATTCTAATTGTATGAATCAGAAAAGTTTTGATCCATCAAAAGGTGTTTCGATGATGTCGATGATAGCGATCATGATATATCTCATTACCATATAAAATTAAATCTAACTGGATCACATAAATAAGGGTTTGGGTCTGGATGTTATCAATTGAGCTAATCCAATTTGATTGATTTAGATTAGATCTAATCAAGTTCAAAGTAATCGTGCTAGCACACGATTGAGCCTGACTTTCTCCTTCTAAAATCTTTTTGATTTATCGCAATCAAGTCAAATTTGATTTGACTCATTCTTATATTTTGAATAGATTTATTTTTATCTAACTAGAATAAGTCTAGGTCAGATTAATTGTAGAAATTAAATCCATTCATAGTCAAATTGGACTATGGTCAAAAGTTGACCTGCTTGAGAGAATTGAGGGTCACTTGATCAGATGCTTTTAGAAAATTTTTTAAAAATTATTTTAATCTAATTTTTATTATGTTATAGAGAATAAATTATTCATTGGGTGTACCAAATTTTATGATTTTTAGAGATCTCTAGACTAAGTTATGATAGAGTTTGATTTTGATCAAACTCTTAATGGAAGAGTCCTAGGCGCAGTGGACTCTTCCTTATCTACTCAAGCCACCACCTTTCAGATTGATTTTTGGCATCAAAATTAGATGGGATATGGGGATTGTCATGGAGATCAAGTTCAGAAGTCCTAATGGTCAAAAAAATGAGGATTTTGGTCAAAGAGGGACTCTAACTTGGCGCTATGCTTTTGTATAAGAACCCTTGCGCCAAGGCTCTTCACGTAGAAATATTTTTCATATCCAAAGACTACCATTTCAGATATCTCACATCCCCTCTATCCTCTCTCTCTCTCTCTTCTACATGTCTAAAAAGTTAGACATAAATCTGAGAAGAAGATTCAATCAAATTTGTGAAGAGTTCAGCATCTATGCGACAGTGTTTATGAGATGGACATACTGCATTCAAAAATTTTTTTGAAGGACTTTTAGATTAGATTCAGATTTGATCTTTGGAGAAAAGATTTGTGAGAAGAAGACATTCATATCCTTCTTGAGTGGATACTGATAGAGGTCAGGTGCATGCATGGCTCCTTCCAGAACCTCAAAAAACATCGGGATCATCACAAAATAATTAGATTACCCAAACAAGATATGAAATTAAATTTAATTTAATTTTTATTTTAATTTTTAATATCAAATTATCATAATCAGATCTGAGAACTCTTAGATTTAATCAGATTATTTAAAAATTTTTAAAAAATTCATCTTAGATCTGATCAAATCTACACAATCCTGCGGTGAAAAATATGATTTTTTCTTCAACTGATATCAGTGTCAGATCAGCAGTTCTTCAGATCTAATTTTATTTTTATTTTTGATCTAATATTAAAAAATTTTAGATATCATATCAAATGTGATTAGATCTAAAATCAAAAAATTAAAAGTTAAATAATTTAGATCTAATATGTATGAGATGCATGACTAGACTCGGTATAGAATAGTTCTATGTGTAGTCTAGTATGATCATGTATTTATTTTAATTAAATATAATTTTAAATCTATTTAATTTTTATTTTTTAATATTATAATTATTATAATTAGATCTAAAAATAAAAAATATTTTTTTTAATTTTTTATTTATTTATATGAGATATGAAAGATGCATGCTTAGACTAATCATAGAATAGTTCTATAAGATGTCTAGAATAGTTTTATATTTGATATGATTAAATTTAAAATTTTATTTTTTAAATATAATATATGATATTATAGATCTGAAAGTATGCATATTGATGATACATGAGATGTATGCAAGGCATGTATTAGTTAGATCTTTTTATATGTGATATATGATCTAACTAGTTTTATAGTAAAAAAATTATATTTTTGATTAAAAGGTTTTCCACGGCTGTCCGATCATAAGAACGAAGTAGGATTTAAAAGCCCTCTTCTTTCATTCGATGGGATATTCTTATAGTGTGTGGGGGTGCTGCACGTTCATCTTTAATCAAAAATTAGAACTTATTTTTCTACAAAATCCTAGATCCTGAAATCCTAAAATTTTTATTACATGTTTTATTCATGAACTCAAAATTTAATTAAAAATTAAGATTATAAAATTAATTAAATCTAAAAATTATAAATTTATAGATCTAAGACATATTCATAAAATTGGGTTCGGACTTGGATAGCTTAATTAGGTCTAGCGGTTGATCAAATCGAATCAAGAGTTGGTTAGGTGGGATCAAAGAAAGCTTAAATTTGATCAGCCTAATAAGATTAATTTTGGATCAAGATCGAATTACATTGAGATGTAACTCAATCAAGTCAAGACCTAATTTGGCTCCACAGTTCAAGCCTGGATTATAGGCTAACCTAATTGGTTCTGATTCGATAATTTAGTGTCTAAGATAAGTTTGGCAGATACGATCAATTAATTTTTAATTGAAAGTTACTCGATCTGAATGCGTTCTTATCGAGTTAATAGCATATCCCTTCCACCAGTCTCACTTATCGAACCATTTATGTTGATCCAGTTCTGATTTGAGGTGGCTAACAATTCGAGCCAACCTATGCCACTAGATTAGTCATAATTGTTATGACTAAGTCAAGTTAAATTTAAAGAGGCCTAAATTAAATCTTCCTAAGAAAATATTAAGTCTAAGGTCTTCCACCATTATAGATGTATGGGCCCTTCCCGAGGTTGATTATTCTTGGCTAGATACAGTGGTTCAGTTGCACCGAAAAGATGCAACCATATCTATTAGGCATTAGATGTTATGGATTGGAGGATGGATTGGGCTCAATATTCTGGATATGGTGAGGGATCCAATCAAGAATTCAATCTATGCAAATGGTGGATCTGACTTAACTAAGGAGTGGATCAATATTTCAGACATGGTGAGATTCATGAATTAGAGATTAGGTTAGGATGCATCATGATTACAAAATCATTGGACAAGAGTTGTCCACTCATCAGTTGATCCATCACCAATAACTATTAGATAAGATGGTGAGTTAGTTGGTGGGACCGCACCATCCACTAGAAATCAATAATCATGAAGATTTTCGCATCTCTACCAAGAAAGTATAGGAATTCAAGTAAATAGTAGGAGCTTAATTTATTTAAAAATAAAATTTTTAAATAAATTAATTCAGTCTAATTATAAAATCTAACTAAAAATTTTGACTCTCTATAGAAAAATATCTACGTCCAATCCACTAGCCCGTATCTTGGACACCCATTGACTGAATGGACTTAACTACAAGGATTGGCTCCAGATCTTCAAAATTATTTTGGATTTTGAGAAGTTGACTCATGTGTTGGAACAAGATCCTCCCATCTTACCAACCCGTCCATCCCCTGATCAGAGAGCGTCTCTCGAGAAGTGGATGGATAAAGATAACAAAGTTAGGTATTACATGTTGGGCTTGATGTCTGATGAGCTCTGCACCAACATGAAGATATTAAGACTAGCCACCAAATGTTGGCTCACCTGCAAGAGTTGTTTGATGAGCAAAGTCGCGCAGCCAAATATCAAGTCACTAAAAGACTGTTTAATGCTCAAATGCATGATGGATAGTCGGTCCAAGATTATTGTCTGATGATGATCAAGAACTTGAAAGAGCTTAAGAAGCTCAATGTCAAGTTAGATCAAGATCTACAGACTGACATAATTCTACAGTCCTTGACTGATGCGTATAGGTAGTTCATCATGAACTACCATATGCATAAACTTCAGAATATCTTGGCTGAGCTCATAAATATGCTGGTTACTGCTGAGCTTTCTATGAAAAGTTCTAAAGACTCAGTACTTACTATGAAGTGGACTTCTTCCAAGAGAAAGTCTTTTCGAAAGAAGAAAAAGTCTGTGAAAAAGCAGAAGATGGATGGTGGAAAGAAAAAGAAGGTAGAGTCGAAAAAGAAAGTCACTGACAGAGAAAAATATTTTCATTGCAACACTAACGGCTATTGAAAGTGGAACTGCCCTCTTTACTTGGCCAGCCTGAAGAACAAGAAGGAGGCAGGTCCTTCTGAAGATATGCTCGTTATAGAATCTAATCTTACGATTTCTTCTACATCCAGTTGGATACTTGACTCAAGTTCTAGTGCTCACTTGTGCACTTCTATGCAGGATCTTGAGAATAGCAGGAGGCTGAGGGATGGTGAGATGATCCTACACATCAAAAATAGAACAAGAGTTGCTACTGTAGCTGTGAAAACCTATCCTAATTTTAATTGATCAAAATAAATTGGTTTGGATGAAACCAATTTGATCGAATTCAAAACTAGTTTGAATTTCTATCTCCCTGCGCTATTGACCTTTGACCCATTCTTTTTCTCCATGCATATTGGGAATGTGCATGAGATTTTTCCATGCCAGAAGAAAGTTGTGCACCTCCTTTTATCTACTTTGACCTGGTCCAAGCATTGGATCAGATCAGATTGAGAGCAAGTTAAATTTTGAATTTAACTTGTATTGGTTAGTTTGATTGAAACTTCCCAACTCCCTCTCATCCTCATCTTCATGCCTAAAGCTCTCTTTCTCTCGCACATTTTTGTGCATTCTAGGTATGGGCATGCAGAAGGAGAGTCCTTCTACACGTCAACCTCTTAGGATTTGCACTAGAATGGATTAGGAGTCCTCTTGAATTTTGAATTCAAGAGATTGGTTGAAATAAGTTCAACCAAACCTGTCCTTATACTCCCATGCATAGACGCCTATTAAAAATAGATTTTTTCTAGGCATGAAAAAAGAGAGAAGAAAGAAGGATTTATGTGAAAAAGAGTGAGAAACCTTGGTGGTGTGTGGGTGTGCAAGAGGTATCAGAGAGATTTTTGTATGATAGAAATCAAAGAGGGGCTCATCTCTTTTGGCATAAGGTTTTTTCCAAAGAGAGAAGTGTCAAGATTCTTAAGGGTGTGTGCTGAATCCTAGAGTAGAGACTCTAGGTTTGGTTGGAGAGTTTGAGTGCTAGATCTCCACTGGCTTTCACCACCATCTCATCTTCCTTCATTGCATCTTCTGATTTTTGGAGCATTCAAAAAATCAAAAGCAGTTCATCGATTGGATCGACGAAGGTCGGCTGTCGAAGGCCCTGAAGAGAAGCTAGCACTTCAGAGGGATTGATCAGGATCAGGGGCTCCATGTGGACTCACCATAGAGGTTAGACACATGTACGACTGCAGCACATCACGAGAGCGATATTTCGATGGATCTAGATTGCGGTGATCATCTACCTGCGTATAGATACTATGTTCTGAACATAGATTGATCAGCAAATGCAATTTACTGATCGATTATATTTTATTTTTTTAATGCATATTAACATGTCGAAGATTCTAAGTAGAATTTTATAATTAGATCATAGTATGCATAGAATTAATATAGATTAATTTTACTTTCACTGTTATATATCTCAAAAAAGTTTCGAAAAGCATGCTCAGAACCCTACTTAGTTTCTTTCAAGAGGATGTTGCTAGGTGTGCTAAGGCTTGGGCATACCAAGATAGAGATTGCAGATGGTGTGGTGCTCCCAAGCCTTGGGAACCTATAGGAGGAGCCAGGGCATTAGCTCCGAAAAGACTAGGATAAGTGTGATCCTAAGGTTAGGACAGAAGTTGTCCTAAGGTGAAGGTGGTGTGTAGCCCTCCATGGGCTTGAGGTTCAAGTGTTGAGAATCTTAAGGGGCTTGATTGGTGCTTCGAAAATCTAAAACATAAGATGGAGCAAGAAACCAAAGTCGGAGAATGAAGACTGTAAAGAAGGGCTTCTTCTGCAGGTTAGTCGGCTCAGTCTGATATTAGATCGGCTAAGTCTCAGTGGATAGGCCAAACAGAAAGGTATGCATTTAGGACTACAGGCACGGCATGCAACTGGGTTGGCTCAATCTGAAACTGAGTCAATCCGATCTCAAGTTAGCCAGCTCAGTGCTAAGACTAAACCAGCTCAATGTACGAGCAGAGTTACATGAGGTATGTTTAAGACTAGGATAGGGACTTATCCTAGGAGTCTTAAGGCCTGATTTGAGAGATCTTAAGGGAGCTAACTCATGTATGGGTCAGGTTTAGATCCAGGGGATGAGAGCATGTGAGACATGGGTGTACATGGGCTCGATGAGTGCTTTCATATATTGGGTTAGCCTAGGAGAGTTTTTGAGCTGGGGTTTATTAAGGTTCATGAAGGAATCCTAGGGTATATAAATCGGAGTATTGTAACTTTTACAATAAAAGTGGAATACAATTAAGCTTTTCTCCCTAGCTCTCTTATCTCTTCTCTCTGGTTCCAACACTAAAACCCTAGACTCCATCCTCTTCTCTCTTCTTTCTTAGATCTTCTTCAGTTTGCTGGATTAATACCCAGGTTCATTCAAGAGATCGCTTCTACGGCTATGGTTTCGAGCAGTCGTAGGTATAATATTTTTCAAGTCATTCTTCTATAATATGTCCATCAGGATGATCATCACAATCGATTGATCAAGGTCATGGACTTCTAGAGTTGCCACATTGAAGTAGCTGACATAGCTACGGATCAACTCTCCTTCTCTCTAGTGGATGGTGTTAAGATAGTCGGACTGCTTTTGATGCTTTCGGCTGCTGACAAAATACACAGCCAGGGACTGACTCAGCTTTTTAAAGGAGTGGATGGAGGTTGGCTTCAGACTCGAATACCACTACCAAGCTGCCCCTTTAAGGGTCATGGGGAATGCCCGATAGAGGATGGCATCAGATATTTCTTGAAAGAGTGATGCAATCTTGAAGGTCTCTACATGATTGACGGGGTCAGTAGTCCCATCGTAAGTTTTGAACTAGGACAGCTTGAAGTTTGGTAGGAACGGCTCACTCAATATCCTCTTATCAAAGAGAGGTTCGCCGTTAAAATCATCATAAGGCCTGGAAGAAGAGGTCTTATTAATGGCTTCGATTCGCTTATCGAGCTCCTGAAGTCTCTTCTTTAGAATTTGGTCTCAGATCATGTACGTCTTAGACTGCTGAGGAAAATGACAACCAGGGGTTGAACCATGCTTGGATTGTAGGCTAATAAACCATTGGTGGGTCTGCTTCCTCCTCGAACTTTGAGGGAATGTCCAAAGAGGGTCGACCTATGGTTGTAGGTTGGAGGCCGGCAATTGAGGTGGTACCATGGCAGGAGGCGCAGTCAAGACCATCGGGGGAAGAATAGGCTGCCCCATCGAGGGAGGTGCAGGGACTGGGATGGCCTGATTCAACTATGGCACCATAGAAGGGGGCATAAGAGTGTCTTCGACTGCTTAAAGAGTAGTCGTCAGTGTATTAACCTGCTAGAGGAGCAGGTTGAATTGGTCCATCATCATGGGGATCGATTGAGGAGGTGGAGAAACTTCTACCATCGAAGGCTGAGCAAGATCGTCGCCTCTGAGCTCCACCTAATGGGAGGCAGTGGCGTCCGTGAGGCGCGAAGATGCTTTTCTAGGTGGCATGTTTGAATGTAAAGCCCTTCCTCTATCTATTGCTGCTTAAAATGGTTTGCTTTGGAAATGGAGTGGTCGGCTTCTTGCAGGAGGTGCTAGAGTGATTTGCAAAATAAAGTCTGAGCTGGAGGATTTGACTCCAACGAGAATCCTTCGATGCTTAAGTTAGAAGAGAATAATGAGCAACAATAGATTCTCTTAGAGGGATTCTTTTTTTTTTGCTTATCTAGATCCTCGAGGCTTTTCCTATTTGTAGATAGAGATTTCATGGTTGTTATGTCGTTCTGCTAATCACGTCGTTCTGAGATCATAGTTGTTTTTCATGATAGGAAGACTGTCGCTGGCGTGGTTGAAATTTCTTATTTACTTTCACTATTTCTGACTTAGTGGGGAATTGCTTGATCATGATTGGATCATAGCTGCATCACAGTTTATCTCAAAATAAAATTATTGAGATTGACAAAGTACTTCGGATCGCTTTGCGGATCGGGAGAGAGTGCATGAGACATTTCGACCTCGGAATATTGACATTCTGGTACAGATCTAAAGCAATCCAGGCATCGGATAGCTCGATCCGAGGCATTCACATTACCACCATAACAATATATATATATATATATATATATATATATATATATATATATATATATATATATATGTTGGGGATATTTTCATACTAATTGAAGATGTGAGATGACAGTTCTCAGCCTATGCCTTAGCCATCGTACCAACATTGACCGACTACTCCTCGACTACTGAACTCAACCTTGGCCTTCACTCCTAGCTTTAGCTATTTGACACTAGGAGGTCTCTTTATTGCACTGTCACGTCATACCATTTAAAAAGAAGAATGTTCATAAGAAAAGCAAGACAAGCCCCCCCACACTCTCAGCTCCTAGTTGTCAGTTCATGCAAATAATAGATGGGACCTCTATATGCCAAAAGGTGACACCACTCATCCAACTTAAAAAGGTTAAAAGGCAGGCATGGTTTTCAAGGATATTTAAAGAAGACAAAAGGGGCATTGATAGTTCAGATAGACAATTACAATCATTTCCACAAAAATCAATCAAGAATGACTGTTATGCCGGATTTGATTGGAACCACTGATGGATTTCTCCCCATGAACAGCTCTTCAACCTCCGCCCATAAAAAAGGACTAAGAGGGATCCTCTAGGTACGCGATCTCCTCTCTTTCAAAAATGTTTATCTTTTATCTATTGAATATAAACTAACTTGAGTGTCGGAGGATTTTCGCTGGAGCCAACTCCAATCGAGGACTTCTCTTGTAGGTCCTACCATCACCATCCCACCACCATCAACCTACCATCATCACCAACTCCAGCCAACTCGACCTCAAGATGAAATTCTGCATCAATAGAATGACACTAAAGAAAGGCACCAGATCCGTTTATGGGAAGAAGTGAACATCCAACAATAGGAGCTTCAACGTGTTACTTCAATGCCAACGAGATTCGGTTGTCCACCTCTAAATCAGCCAAGTGATCCAACCATCCATGAATCAGTTGATAGCCAGTGCCCTCCGGAATCATCCTCACTAGTATTAAAACTGAGGGCTCAATGAAGAAGGAGATCCCAATCAAGAAGGAACCCCAAGCGAGGAAGAAGACCACAACTTCCAAAAATAAAAAAAAATATTGTAATCTCTTGAATTTTGGATCACTTTTTCTTCCTTGTGCATATTCAAAATTTAAATTTGAATTCCTAGCAGAATGAAAAGGAGGAAGATCAAAACATTCAAAAAAAAAAAAAAAAAGGTTCCAAATGAATAAGGAGATCCCAATCAAGAAGAAAGCCCCAAGTAGAGAAGAAGGTCACGACTTCCAAATAAATGCATGCGGCAATCACAACAGCACATCCCATCCCATCACCAAAAAAAAAGGAAGAAAAAAGGAAAGAAAGAAAAAGAGCAAAAAGAAAGAGAAAAAGGAAAGAAGTGGGAGGGAAGAAAAAGGCTGGCGATTGCCAGCCTTATTCGTGTGAATGCATGCCTCCATTGATGCTAAATCGACAGCACTGCCACCTCCCCTCACGTCCCTACTGCTCCATCAGTGGTCCATTGCCTACGTCGATGCCAGATCAATGGCACCATCGCCTCCCCATGCATCCTTGCTACTCCATTGATGGTCCATGACCTCCGCCGATGCTAGATTGATAGCACCACCACCTCCCAGCATGCATCCCAGCTCCATCTCATCTCTAGGCTGCATGCCAATGCTAGATCGGTGGTCCATGGTTCCTTGCTCGTGTCCAACTCCTCCATCATGCATCGATGCTAGATCAACGACATCATGGCCTCCCCAGCACATCCCCACTGCTTCTCAGTCGCACGCCAATGCCGGATTGGTGGTTCCATACCCCGGTAGTCCTCCATCGTGCATCGAGGCCTCCCTCACATGGCCTCTCCTGGCATCAAAACAAGGATCGGTGGCCCTACGTGCCTCTCGCATGCCTCGCACTTCTCCATCAAGTGCCAAGGCCAGATCGATGGCATCACGTGCCTCCATCAATACCAAAGTCAGCATTGGCAGCACGAGGCCACCTATGCATGACCCACACAAGTGGTCGTGCATCGCAAGGTCCCGACGTCAAGGAACTCTCCTACAGATGCTCTGAATCCCTATTTTTGCCTCATCCCCCATAATGCTGAGGAGCCTACTTGCAAATCAACATGAAGTCATCCTATGCTTTTTGCTTTATTGTCGACACAACAACATCAAGGAAGCCAGCACCAGTAGCTCTGCATGCCTCCCATATGTCCCGTGCTTCTCCATTGAGCACTGAGGCTAGATTGGTGGCATCGCATACCTCCATCAGCACCAAAGTCAGCATTAGTGGCACTAAGGCCATCTATGCACAACCCCCACAAGCGGCCATGCATCCCCTGTATGCGTCCTCACATTCGATGGCACCAAAATTGCCTGCAGGTAGACTCAAAGTCCAAAAAAAAAAAAAGAAAAGAAAAGAAGAAGAAGAAGAAGAGAGAGTTTGATCTGAAGTCAAAACCAAAGTAATTCAAGAAAACATTAAATTCAAGCCAAAAAAAAATCAAGGCCGAAGAAGCTAACCTGACCAGAATGAAGCCGACCCTAGAAGGCTGAGGAAGCTGACCTAACAAGAACCTCCACCAAAAAAGGCTAACTAGAAGTAAATTAACAAATCAAAGCCAATCCGACAAGTGCTTTCATTTCTTATGCAAATTAATTATGACATCAGCCAAAAGATGTCATTGTTCAGGGGCAAATCGAATGGAGATGATGACAACAATGGCTAAAAGGTGTCGAGTAGAACCCACAAACTCCAACTATCCAGGGTAAAGAAGACCTCGACTATGTTATGGAATCCATTGATGATGCTTCATCTCTAGACAAAATAGCCCTAAAAGAAGGAGTGCCCTCGTTCTCAAATGAGAAAGCACCAAAGGATGACGTGCCCTCACTCTCAAATGAGAAAGCACCAAAGGATGGCATGCCCTCGTTCTCAAATGAAAAAATACCAAAAGATAATGTGCCCTCATTCTCAAATGAGAAAGCACCAAAAGATGACGTGCCCTCACTCTCAAATGAGAAAGCACCAAAGGATGGCATGCCCTCGTTCTCAAATGAAAAAATACCAAAAGATAATGTGCCCTCATTCTCAAATGAGAAAGCACCAAAGTATGATGTGCCCTTATTCTCAAAGAGAAAGCACTAAAGTACGATGTGCCCTCATTCTCAAATGAGAAAGTACCAAAAGACGATGTGCCCTCATTCTTAAATAAGAAAACACCAAAAGATGGCATGCCCTCATTCTCAAATGAGAAAGCACTAAAAGAAAAGGTGCCCTCATTTTTAAATGAGAAAGCACCAGAAGAAGAAGTGCCTTCATTCTTAAATGAGAAAGTACCAAAATCTAAGGTAAGATCATATGGATCTGAGATGAGATCTTACAGATCCGATGTGAGATTATATCAATTTGAGGTCAAGCTCAAAATCAGTTTGAGGAAGATCATACAAATCCAAGGTTAAGCTTAAAGCAGATCCAAGGTAAGATCATGCATATCTGAGGTGAGATCATATGGATCCGAAATAAGATTATGTCGACCCAAGATTAAGCTCAAAACCAATTTGGAGTCAAGCTTAAGGCCAATCCATGGTAAAATCAAGACCAATCCAAGCCGACCTCACAAAAATCCACCCCCAGCAGGCCGATGACCCTTGTTCTTAAAAGAGGTAAGCTAACGACTTTTGTTTTAAATAAAGAAGGCTGATCAAAGAAGCAGATCTAACAAAAATCTATCTGAGGAGGTTGATTTGATAAAGCCAATATGAGAAAACCAAGAAAACTAACTAAACCTCTTTGCAGGACTAGAAGGCAATGATAGATCGAATCAACGGCCTTTGATCGACCTGATTGAAGGAGCCTTTGATTCGCTTTAAACAAGGGATGGCTTGAAACTGAATAAGATAAGCAAAGCAACAATGCTGCCCCAGTGCAACAATAAAGATGAGTCCTACCACAAACGCCCAATTCTGGAGATGGGCCCCATAGCACGACAAGCTCCTTGCTTTTTAACAAGCAGATCTCGATGAAATAAAAGGCTACAAAACACCAAAATGATGTGACTCTTCACCTCACCAGGAGTTGCAAATATATCATCTCAGCTAAAAAGATAATCTTAGCACGTCTTTGGTAAACCAAAAAGACTCCCTTCATCCAACTTAATTATGACTCAGACTTGGGAGTAGGAGCTAGTGTTAGGGGTACTTTCATACTAGCTGTTGGGGATAAATCCCGCTCCTGCCGAAGCCCGGCCCAACGCTCAGCCCAATGCAACCAGTAGCCGCTGAAGAGCTTCAGCGCCAGGCGCCAGGCCGAACTCCTTCGGACTTCCCGCGGCCGAACTCCTTCGGACCCCAGGCGAGCCCGTGCAGCCGAACTCCTTCGGACTTCCCACGGCCGAACTGCCTAGAGGCCGAACTCCCCTGCACCGAGGTCCGGGCCGAACTCCCTAGAGGCCGAATCAGCGAGCCCTGGCCGAGCTCCTTCGGATCCCACGGCCGAACTCCTTCGGACCGACCCTTGGCGAGCCCGTGCGGCCGGGCTTCAATGAAGTCCTCTCAGCGAGCCCTGGCCGAGCTCCTTCGGATCCCACGGCCGAACTCCTTCTGACCGGCCCCAGGCGAGCCCGTGCAGCCGAACTCCTTCGGACCGACCCTTGGCGAGCCCGTGCGGCCGGGCTTCAATGAAGTCCTCTTCAGCGGCCGAACTCCTCAGCCGGACGGGCTTTAGTAGAATCCCCAAGCGGTCGCCACTCAGGAGCCCGAACTCCTCAGCAGTCGTCACTGGGCCGAACTCCTCAGCGGTCGCCCTCATCAAACTTCGGCCGACCGAGCTCCTACCGAACTCTCAAGTGTCCAAGCCTCAGCCCAAGTCCAACAGCCGGCCGAATCCCAGACGGCCGAGCCGCGGCTTCTCAGTTGCCGAACTCTTCTGCGGACGGGCCTTAGCTGCATACCTCTCGCCAGACGCCTATGGGAGCCGAACTCCCTCCTATCTTCCTCTTCAGGAGCCCGAACTCCTCCGAAATGGGCACACGACGAAGGCCTTCATCCCTTCATTCGGCAAGCTCTGCAACCATCACCATCAGTCAGTCCGCCGCACCATCGGTCAGTCCGCCGCGGGCGATAGCGACCCACTGTCAGGCGGCGATGGCTGTCACCCTCCATCCGCCGCACGCGGCGCCAGTGAGACTGACTCCACCGAACCTCGAGCGGCCCGCCAGCACGCGGCTGCAGTTGTCACCATCAAGCTCCGCTATATCAAGGACCCTCCCGACACACTAAGGCTAAGCTCTCTGGACTCTTGACTCTCTAAGCTCTCCTCCACATCTCTAAGCTCCGGAACTCATTCCGAGCACTCCATTACTGTTGGTCAGAAACTAACTTGACCGTCGGAGGGTCCTGCCGGAGCCACCACCCCACCGGTTCCGGACGGGACTTCGTTTTGCAGGTCCCCGGCGGCGCCCAGCGGCCTCGATTGCGGCGACCTCCGGCGGCGACGGATTTCTGCACCAACAGATTGGCGCTAGAGGAAGGGCCCTGAACCTTCGAGGTTCCCTTGTTCTTAAAGGAGTGCTCGGCGACGATTTCCCTCCCCTGCTCCGGATCTCTCTCCTCCCTCTTCAGTATTCCTTTTCTGAAAAGAAAAATGCCTCCCAGAAGAACCTCGACCCGGAGGTCGGCAGCCTCCGCGGCCCGATCCCGTTCGGGTCCGTCCGCTCCCACTCCGGCCCCGGCGACGCGGGCCCGCTCCGTACTCGCGGTAGATGCGGAGCGGTTCGACCTGCTTGCCCAGCAGGTCCGCGATCTTACGGAGGCGGTGCAGGCAGTGCAAGCCACGCATTCGCGAGGTCCAGCGCCCACTCGACCGGCGCGGGGTTCCCCGGAGCCCGGGAAATCCAGTCCAGGAGCGACCGATGTGGGCTACCCAACCTCCGGCCCTCGGGAGAGAAGGGCAGCCGGCAAAGAGCCCCTGCTCGGACCGCGGCTCAACCCAGGGAGAAGCTTCGCACCCCTTCCGCGAGAAGACCTTGGAGGATTAAGGATCGCGAAGATTTCCTGGACCAAAGGCTCATGGAGATGGGACGGCGCATAGAAGAACTTCGTCATACTCCTTCCTCCCGCGGTAACGATATTTGCACTGATCCTCCCTTCTCACAGAAAATTATGCAGGAACAGGTACCACCGAACTTCAAGCTCCCGCATTTTGAAAGCTACGATGGGACCACTGACCCGGTCGACCATTTGGAGGCCTTCAGGACGACGATGTTACTCCATGGCGCGCCTGATGCCATTTTGTGTCGGGCTTTCCCTTCTACCCTCAAGGGAGCGGCTAGGAATTGGTACTCGGCGCTTAAGCCGGGCACCATCCTGTCGTTTGACCAAATGAGTCAACAATTCGCGGCCCACTTCGTCAGCAGCAAACGGCCGCGCAGAGGCTCGGATTCCTTGTTGGCCATCAGGCAAAAAGAGGGGGAACCCATCCGGGCTTACGTCACCCGGTTCAACGCTGCCGCGCTGGAAGTCCGGAACCTGGACCAATCAGTTGCTATGGCCGCCCTCAAGGGCGGCCTTCAGAAGAACGACCTGCTGTTTTCCCTGGAGAAGAAATATCCCAGGGACTTCGCTGACATGCTAGCTCGGGCCGAAAGCTATGCCCGGGCAGAAGAGGCTTTCGAGGCCAAGGATGGTGAAGCTCGCGACAAGCGACGAGTAGGCAGAGCGGGAAGGCCTGCCGAGGAAAGAAAGCGCACCGAAGCCTGGCCGCGTTCCCGAACTCCCCCTGGTCGCGGGCGTGCCCGGACTCCACCTCAGGCTCGGGGGCGGGAAGCCACCGACGGAAGGGCGCGCCGAAGTTCTCCTCGGCACCGAAGTCCCACCCGACGCCGAAGTTCCCCCCGGCGCCGAGGTTCTCCCTCGCGACGAGGTCCCTCCCCGCGCCGAGGTTCTCCCCTCCGACGGCGTTTTCACAGCTACGCCCCCCTCAACGCCCCGAAGGCTCAAGTGCTGCTGGAGATCAAGGGACGACTTCCGGAGCCGGAGAGGATGCGTTCCCATCCCAGAAAACGCAACCCCAACAAGTTCTGCCTTTACCACCGTGACCACGGTCACGATACCGAGGAGTGCATCCAGCTCCAGGACGAAATCGAGGAGCTGGTCCGGCGGGGCAGGCTTGGCCGATTCCTGCGAAGACGATCTAAAGAGCAGGAAGATCGGCCGAGAATGTTGCCGCCGATTGGGGAAGAATCGGCAGGAGGACCGGCCGTCTCTTGGCGTCATTAACACCATCTCGGGAGGACCGCAGCAGGGAAAGACCGACGAATCCGAGGGATCGGCAAAGAGGCAGAGGACCTCGGAGCCCGTGACCTTCACCGAAGGCAGACGCCCAGGGGATCAGATTTCCGCATAACGACGCGGTTGTAATCTCTTTAAACGTCGCTGATTATGATGTACGCCGCGTTTTGGTGGATAATGGAAGTTCGGCGGACATATTGTTTTACGATGCCTTCTTAAAAATGTCCCTACCTGACACCCGCTTAGGACCTGTAAATTCCCCCCTGGTGGGATTTGCCGGACACGCCGTTCCGGTCGAAGGCATGGTGACTTTGGCGGTGACGGCGGGCCAATCCCCAAAATCGGCCAAGGCGCGGATCGACTTTTTTGTCGTGAGGACCCCGTCCGCCTATAATGCAATCCTTGGGCGAACCAGTGCTACCACTCTTCCCACTTTCTAGATATATAGTTGTAATGACTTGATC